>VDFB02324693.1:0-24528 GCA_007258455.2 Sequoia sempervirens | reverse complement strand
CATGGTTGAGATTGCTACAACTCTCCCTTGAGGACAATTATTCTCTATGTATCACGATCATAGTGCACGGAACACTCAGGACCAACTCATAACATTGCCATGGAAGGAAACCAACTACATGGGACAAGCTGCGATTCCATCATTCTTTTAGCCACCAAGGAGGATCCTTTGTTGCCATTCTTCCTTTAAATTCCTCCTTAATCCACCACAATCCAACATTTGTATCAATCACCTCTGACCAGACCGATGTAATTTTACTCTTAGGGATCTTGCTCTTAATGTCCATCTTAATCTTTTCTGCATCATACATTGAAGACCCAGCTGCTGCCTTGCTATGTTCATCCTGCACTCAACATGGAAATCATAGTAAAAACCATGGGAAGGGAATGTTAATCCATCAAAACACCATTAGAATGAATCTCATATAATCAAGGTATTATTGAATCTCATATAAAATGATCACAACAAATTTTGGGTTTCAGAACCATCCGCAGAATCTGAGCTAGAGAGGAGTTTCAAGGAATTCTGGGCCAAATAGATTCCAATGGAATAATCATGAAAACACCTACTAACAATTAAATCTGATCATTTTCAACCAACAAACCACATAGGAGATCACAAGATAGCATGAATAAATCATAAAATGCTATAAAAATCACCAACACATCATGTTATTCCATACTTCTTTACATTTCACTAAATTTCAGGAAAATCCACCAAAGACGAATTTCTGCGAAGGCAGAGATACTTTGTAAATCTAGAAAAAACAAGGAACCAAGGACTTCAGGAAAATATGGAGTCAACAGAAATCCATGGATAAGGTAAAACTTTGAAAGCATGCAGATTCTGGGACTCAAAGGAAATCGGGAAAACGAAGGAGATCGGGGAAATCTGGGGTCAACAGAAATCCCCATAATATATGAAACTCTGAAAGTGATAGCAGATTCCAGACAAGCAGAGGAAATTAGGAAAATCCACCAAAGTCGGATTGTCTCAAGGGAACGAAAAATCCTGAACTAACAACGAAACCCGAATTTGGCTCAAAATCACGATTTCACTCATAACATCAAATTGATCATGAATTTCAAAGATTTAAGCATAGGGAAAGTTAGGCATGGACCTTCCATAGATTTTCTTTGTATTCTAGGCCTATTTTAAGGAGAAATAAGGTGGAATGGTATTGCCCTAGGTTTCAAACCCTATACATTCACCATTAGCGTACAGGCGAGCCCAAAATTTAAACATTTTGATTGTCGATTCCTTACTAGGGGATTACTAACAACTCTCAAGCAAGATACCTCAAAATGAAAATAGATAAAGGAGCTCAAAACTTACTTGGGAGATGAAAAATAAAGCAATACTGGACAACCCTAGCATGAAATGATCAAATACGTAGGAATTCAAACCCAAAAGTTCTTATAACATCAACGTGCTATCCATAATCATTAATTAAAAGCAAGGAAATCGAAAACATACCATTGTGAAGCAAAAATTGATCTCAGAATCAACAAATGCGAAGTAAATGGCATCCACAAAGAACAACGGTAGGAATGCACCAAAGAAATCAACAGCAAATCGAAGGATTCAAACTCAACACCTCAAATTCAACCAAGCACTTGCAAGAATGTACTCCTTAGCTCAAATGATGGCAAGCAATAAGCATAATAGCATAATAATCATCTGAAATCAATTAAATACCTCGCTTGACAAAGGTACATACGACATTAAATGCAATCGACAAGACAGTCAGAAAACTCGGGAACCCAACAACAGGACAGAATCTAGAAAAATATGGCCCACACAGAATTCCGCAAACACTGAAAATCTTTGAATCACATTGCACAGATGGAGTTCAAGCAGGATCTAGGAAAATCTGGTAGGGGTGGAAAGTCCTGAACTTTAGTGAAAACCCGAACTTGGCTCAAAATTAAAGATCTTTAATGAATAAGTCAGGTAAATCACTAAGGCCATCAAAATAAGCATTTAAATACATGCCAAAATAAGACAAAACCTCAAAATGAAAGGGCCAAGACACCAAAACCAAAGCAAAAGAGGGTCCCTGCTTTTAGTAGGGCATGTGTGGGAAAACTGCACAACAAATAGTCCACCAATTTTTGAGTTAAATGGATAATATATTACTGGTTGTTGCAAATTTGAATCCATTTTCCCAATAGATGAAGCATTGGTCTCTTCATTACATTATTTTAAAGATAAATGAGCTAGTAATGCACTCAACTAGGAATTTAGAGTGAGAATGAAAATAATTAAAAAACTTTCGATTACGATGTATGAATTTGAAGTATCACCTAATTCCTAGCAATAGATATTAATTTGTTCAAATTTTAGCCAAATCTTTAATGAATAATGTCTATTTGCACTTAATGGGAATTGATCTATGCATGGAAGTTTTCTAAATCAAATAAATATCCCATGAACACAATAAGGAATACCCTCCTAGGTCTCATAGAGTCTAAAGAGTAGGAGAAAGGGCCGTAGAATCCTTGCTTGTTTGTTGGCCACTAACTTTGAAAATTCTTGAGCATAAGGGTTTGCTACCCTTTAGAGGATTTCAAGGTTCTACTAGAAAAAACACCAACATAGTTGAAACAGAATTAAACCTTTAATTCAATCACTAGAACTAATACTTATTATTGCTTAAATGATTAATCATCAAATACCAATGCAAAAACTCAAATCCAACACATAAGAACAATAACACCAAATTTACATGCAAAACCTAATGAGGGAAAAACCACGATGGGGATTTGGTGGTACTTTTAAAATACATGGCCTTTGTAATTACTTTTTCCCCCTTGTGACTCTAAGTCTCCTCCATTTTGTCTTTTTAGGGTTCAAAAATTGCATGAAGGGCTTAAACCCTTATATCCTAAAACCCTAAAACCTTGGCATACACTTTTGTTCTAAAATCATGTTGGCATCTTACACTGGCTTAGGCTTAACCCTTTAAGTTATGACTTTATGTCATTATTTCTCATTTTCCTAGCTGCGACCCCTTCTAATATTTTGTCGTTTTCCCTAAGTCATGGGTTTGCAAGTTTTTCTAACCTATGTTGTGGGGTTTTGGAGTTTTGTAACCTCCTGACTTGAAGATCTCTTTGTTATCAAAAAGTCACAAGTTTTCCTAACTTCACAACCTCCGACATGAGGTTTGTGGTTTATATTTATGGTGACTTAGTGATTTCCCTATTAGCGGTGCTAACTAGTCATCTGAGTTGTGACTTATTTCTTGGCAGTCATGTGTTCACCATCCCCTTTACCTTTTGTTTTCATTTGCTGCCCCATTTCAAATGTTTGATCTTTTCCTAAGACACATGCCTTTAACATTTTATCATCCTCTATGTCTTATGTTCCAAGGCAGCCCCCTTTTAAGTCATGATTTATATGCATGTGCGTATTAACATTTTATGTGTGCAGGTGGGCCCTCGGTCGGCATATTGCTAGTTCTCAATATTTCATAACCTCCAACATGAGGTTCTTAGGCTCATTTTTTTGACCCAGTTATGATGACGAAGGCTGATAGGTGGCACTACCTTATTGTGTGATCGGATGACTCACATCATTGTTGTGAGTCATGTGATGTTGCAATGGTTTTATAGTAATAATTGTGTGGCCCTGAAAGTGTTTAAATCCAATGGTTGGGTTTTAAAGTTGCCAATAGTGAGCATTTATCGATGGATCTTGGCATGATTAGGATTGTGTTGGAGCTAAGAAATCCACATTAGTTATCCTGCACACCTCCATTTTCACTCATCCTCCCACATCCACCATATGCTCCATCTCTATTTCATAATAATTCACATTCATATAAAGTACCAAATTAAGGCCCTTGATCATTACAATAAAGTGAATTCCCTGCTTGAAATGTTCTCTTACCAACTCATGACATGTCACCAAGACAATGCCATATCAGAGAGAGTTTCACCATAGTCTCTTCAACACAAGTAGAAAGACCTAATAAAAAATATAGATGAGACTCCCAAATTTCTAAGAGACATATGGAAATGCCTTCCCTCCAGCTTAAGGAACAATTTCTAAAAGACTCGGACATGTCAAGGAGAGATTCTGATGTCTCATCAACAAATCATACTAGTGTCAATATTGAGGAAACATAAAAAGATCTCTTAGAGACCGAGAGATTTTCATAAAATAAACAATAAATCACTAGTGGAACAAGCATTAATGAAACAACAATGTCGAAGAGACATCGGCATGTCGAGGAGAGAAGCAAAGAAGTCTCTTTGACACTCAAGAATCAAAATATTTGCAAGAAAAAAATATCGAACAAACATTTGATGAGGTCTCATTGACATCATAACAATGATATGTTGAGACACAAAGATACTGAGAAGAAATTATCCAAGTCTCCCTGATAGTTTGGCATAAGTTATTGATGGGACTAAGGGAGATCAGAGAGAGGTGACCACGAGTCTCCCTGACATAGAAAAGTCACGTAGACATCATTAGGAACCATTACCATTGAGGAAAGAGATGAAGACATGTCGAGGAGACATAATCTTGTCGATAAGAGAAATCCACCAGTCTCATCAACAAAAAATAAAACCATCAGAGAGAAAACTAAGAAGTAAATATCAAAGAGACATCACAATATCGATGAGAGAAACCTAAATGTCTCTTAGACATTTCTCAAAGGATGGATTAAGATATCAAAGAGAGATATAGATGTTGTGATCAGAGTCTCATCGACAAAATATGAAATAATTGCCACTGGATTGATTTGACGGATTAAGTGATCGAAGAGACAACTACCATTAATACACAAGTTGATATGAAGGGTGGCACAAGTGGAATTTATGAACTAGAGTAGGCTCAAACATGCCTAAAATTTGATAAATACAACCTCTAGGAAAAGAAAATTCACTACATATTGTGGCTAAGCATCCAGAGGATGAAGTTGGATGAAAGCAAGTAGCTAAAATTTTTTGGCATTCACTCAAGTAAGTACACCTTGGCTCAACTGAACGTAAATTTTTGAATATATCTTGAAGTGCAACATTGTTAGGGTTACAATGGATAAAAATACAGAAAAGACAAGAGAAAAAAGGCAAAAAACTAAAAGTAGACCTCTCAGTCAAGAATCGATAAATCAGTTTCTTGAGTTTGGGCCTAAAGCATGAAGAATTGCTCAGTTAAACCCTTCATGTGAGACCCTAGAAGATAAGCATAACAACTTGGGAGATATATGGACTCTACAGAGAGGCTATGATTTGTTCATATATCATTATAGAAAGATATATAGATATAGTCTAGTCTTAAACCCATGGAATTTGAATTTAGGGAAATTGGTAATGCCAAATTTTTTTGTAAACATAGAGTTAATTAGAGCATTGGCAAAGAATTATAATCCCAAAACAAGGGAAATTCATTTGCATGATGGGTCACAATTTATGATCATAACAAGGGATTATATTCATATGTTTTTTCAATTGGACACTTATTTGAAAATGAAATTGTAGTTGGGAGATTTTTTGGAGTATCACTCTATGGACACAAGCTACAAGAGGTCAAAATTTCCTCTGCACAGACCCAAGGGTCCATGAAACCAACCTATGAGGTTTGCTATTAATGAAAAACCCCCATTTTCTACAGAATTGTTTGAAGAATAATATCAATACACATACTATTCAGCTAGGCAAGTATTGGGAATTGAGGCCCCGCCAATATGACTATAGCTCCTATGGTTCTGGCCATGAAAATTTAGAGTCAAGATGTCAGGCCCTATGATTATGCAAAGTACCTATTAGAGGCCATTAATAGTGCTCTAAATGCTATTAAGAATAGCAATGAGTCTATCAGTTTCAAGCATTACTCACTTCTTATGCATATGATACTATATGAGGGCTAAGTGATTGGAATCTGGGGTGAAGAATTGAGAGTAAAAGATCTAGATAGTGATGTTAATTCAAGACCAGTGAAAAAGTGGGAATTAGCTTGGGATAGTAGATGCGGGAGATCCTACTACCTGTACTTTGAGGAGCATTTTTGATCTATTTAAGGATCTAGGACTTATTGCTTACAGAATGCTTAACGTTAAAAGATCAATTATTACAACGCTTAATTTAAATGATTACAAATTAAATGCTCAAATGAAATAAATGAACATAAAATAATTAAATGCCAAGAATAAACTGAGAAAGAAAAGAGAGAAGAATAGAAAGACGAAACCAAAGTTGATAACGGAGTTCGTCCCTAAGGACTACGTCTCCGGGTCCCTCTCCAATGGAGGACCGATCCGATTAGCTCCAAATTCAATTACAATGGCTTCAAGACTATCCCCTTCAAGCATTCAGCAGCATGACAGTACTCTGATATGCAGAAATGTCTTCAATCTCTCGGGCATTCTCTCGCTATCTCCACCTGGACTTCGGAAATCAAAGCCTACCCCCCTCCTTTTATACAAGAAATTTGCCTAATATGGCTTAACAAACAAAATAAATGCATATCTTCCCAAAACAACCCGTACCCTGACAATTTTGTCCTTTGTAATCTTCTGGTTCGGGTGGATAAGGCATATCTTGTTTGTTATGGCCTAAAAAGCCTTTTGGTTAAGGCTCGGCCACTAATAATACATGAAAACAAAACTAACTCCCATATGTTTTTGAGAGTATCGCGTGGTGTACCGGTATACATATATTTTGCTACTTGGGTGGTCGGCGGTTCCAACCCCGCCGACCTCGAGATTTCGTTAATAAAATACGAGTTTAAAACAACTAACAACAACCACTTACCATACATTATTGAGGAGCCACAGCGAGTAGCGGTGAACCACCGCGGTAGTTCGCCCGGTGATTTACGGAGTTCAAACGATTCGACCTTTGCAACAAACTATTAAAACGGGAAATCCCCAACTCAAATGACGGACCGCGTGTCTTCATTTCATTGTGAGCGGCCAGTGCGCTAGCGAAGCCTCTGGAAATGCGGCGAGGATGACTGCGTGTCGGTCTGATTAGCAAAACTTCTTGCGACTCATCCATTGGCGTGTATGCGCTGGCCAGGTACCACCTATCTTTGCCGTCAGGAAATGCGGATGCCATGTCACCCGATGCGGATGAACACATGTCAACCAATGATTGGTCCGTCTGAGATGACTCATATGCCGATGTCAAGTTGAAATTCATCCATTTGATTCCGTCTTTATGCGGACTAACCGTCGACATCTTTGGCGTCATCATCGATACCCTCTAAGTTGGTGAAGTTTGTTGCTTCTATCGAACATACGATGGCCGGTTCGGCGAAGCGTTACCGTCGGAATGCGATCTCAGCGAGCTCTTAGCGATGATGCCAATTTCATCAATTTTACGGGATGATTAATTTTTTTCGCAATACGGCGGGCCACGAAGCGGTTTGGTGGAAGTTTGACTGGCGTAACTGCTGTGAGTCCTTTTGACCCGTTCAAGTTGCGTTGGAACCAGGACGTCGTTCTCTTTCTGATGAAGCTAAAATCTGGAGCATTGGGAACACTTCAATTTTCACTAAAAAATTGTCCCCAGGATCAGGCCTCCCCACTGGAGAGCTTTAGGACCTCCGAAAGCTTAATTACTTGGAAAGTAAGTGAGGGTAAAGTTCCCTCACTTTACCAATCTCCATCCATCTTGCTTTGCTTGGATGCATCCCCTTCAGGCCCACTCTGAGGTACTCAACATTTCCTCTTAATTGAAGTTGACATTCATTAGAATAACATCTTCGGCAGCACTCGACATGTACTTTCTGCGGAAGGTCATCAGTGGAACTTGAATGCGAGACTTCATCTAGAATCATTGGAGGCTGCTCGGTTCAAATTCTCAACATTGACAACGAGTAAATATGCATGTATGGAAGATTGTTGAGCGGTAATTACCCGATCTTCTCAAAAGGATCTCAAAAGGACCATATCTAATTGGCTTAAGCTTTTTACCTTCACCTTGCATCCTTTCCTTGCTGATATGTAACCAAACTCTGTCTCCAACCTGAAAATGATGATCAGTGTGATGCTTGTCATGGCGAACCTTGTATTTTGCTTGGCTCTGTTCCAAGCGTGCTTCCACTGCCTGATGAATTTCTTGGACTTTCTGGATGAACTTCAAAGCCTTCTCTGCATCATGGCGTCCATCTTCAACATTATTTTTCCCAAAAACAAAATCCATCGGTGTCTTGGGCACATAACCAAAGCATGTCTCAAAAGGAGACCTCTTAGTAGAAGAGTGTGCTGCATGGTTGTAGGCATGCTGCACATAATGAAGACTCTCATCCCACAACTTAGGATGCTAGCGCGGTAACCTCTGAGTAGATGCACAACTGTCCTATTTACAACCTCTGTCTGCCCGTCGGTCTGCGGATGGAAGGCTGTACTCTTCTTCAGTTTAGTGTCCATGAGTCCCCACAAAGTTGACCAAAATTCCCCCAAGAATCGAGAATCTCGATCCGATACAATAGAAGTAGGTAACCCAAAATGAACCCATACAAATTGAAAGTACAAATGAGCTGTCAGTTCAGCAGTGACTTACTTTTTACATGGCATTAAGATACACATTTTGCTAAACCGATCAACTACTACATATAGATAATCATGTCCCTTCCTAGACATAGGTAACCCCCCAACAAAGTCCATTGACACACTTTCCCATGGACGAGAAGGTACAGGTAGAGGTGTGTACAAACCCAATTTCCTGTTACTAGGCTTACTAGTTGCACACATAACACAACCTCTAATATATTTAGTTACAGTTTCTTGCATACGAGGCCAATAACAATATTTCTGCAGCTGAGTCAATGTTTTGTTTACCCCAAAGTGTCCTGCAATCAATGAGGTATGTGCTTCTCTAATAACCTATGCTTGTTCATCTTTTGGAACACATAATTTACCCAAGTGATATAACAGTTTATCCTGCACATAATAGTCTTTCTCTTCTACATGTTTACCATTCATTAAAGCAGCATAGATATCCTTAAAGTTCTCATCATTATCATATTGTTCCTGAAAACTTTCATGAACCATAGAACTATTCTGAAGGATTATCAAAGCATTCATCATGGGAGGTCACAAGAGGCATGTACGCTACTTTGTTATGGGTACCTCTCTTATGCCAATAACCAAATGGCTGTTGTAACCCATCCACTTAGAAAGTGCCTACTTGCCTACTTTGTTGCAGTTTAGTTTGTGAGTGCAAATATTGTAGTGGTTGGTGATCAGTGTGGATTACAGTTTCTTTCCCCATTATGTAATGTTTCCATTTTTTAACACTCTGAACTAAAGCATAAAGTTCTTTATCATACGTGGGATAGTTACTTACTGCTCCTGAAAAAGTTTCAGAGTGGTAGCAAACTGGTTTACCTCCTTGCATGAATACTGCTCCCATGGCAAACCCAATCGCATCTGTCTCGATCTCAAATGGTTGATGTAGATCTGGTAAGGCCAAAACTGGTGCGGTGCTCAACTTTCCCTTCAAAGTGTCGAAAGCCTTCTGCTGTGGACCTCCCCACTGAAAAGTTGCCCTTGTACTGGTTAATGCATGTAATGGTGATGCTATAAAAGAGAAGTTTGCAATAAACTTTCTCCAGTACTGAACTGCACCTAGAAAACTTCTGACCTCTGTGACTGTACTTGGCTTAGGCCATTTTACAATAGCTTCGACCTTCGTAGGGTCTACTTTCAATTGACCACTCCCTACGACATAGCCTAAGTACACTAAGGATGTCTTAGAAAATTCACATTTAGACATCTTTACATACAATTTTTCTTTTCTCAATACATCAAAGACTTTCTTTACATGACTTACATGATCTTTCAAAGTTCGACTGAATACAAGGTTATCATCTTCTTTGGCTTTTACAAGCATCAATGCAAAGTTTTTACTTGAATTGACCAACCTCTTCATTTGACCAGCATTAACTAGTGTAAGATTAGTCTTCACCTTATGTGCCCGTACAATGTATTCTACTCCATCTTTAAAAAGATGATACTTATTCTCCTCCCTATAAAAGATTGCTTTTCTGTCATAAAGATAAGGACTTCCTAACACAAGCCCACAAATATCCAAAGGGACCACATCGACTTCTACCTCATCTACAAAGTTTGCAGTGATAGCAAATCTCAATTTACATTGTTTAGTTACTTGTAGTTGAGCATCATCGCAAACCCATCCAAGTGGATATGGTTTCGGATGAGGTGTTGTAGTCAAATTAAGTTTCTTTACAACTTCTTCAGATATTAAGTTGACTTGTGAACCCGTATCAAACAGAGTATCAACCTTAGTGTGTTTTGTTACAACACGAATGTGAAACAATTCATTTCTTTGCTTATCAACCTTAGGAGAAGATTCTTTACTTGTACTTGTACTGGCATTAGAAAAACTTGCATCAGATGAGAGAGATATACCTTTCCCTTTACCTTGGATTCCGGTAGCAACAATCTTTGTCTCATCTCTAGAGTCAGAACCAAGATCCTGTTGAATCACTGCAGTAGTCTTCTGCTTGCCTTTATTACCTCCATATCTTTTCGGCCTCAACTCAGGATGAAGCTTCCAACAGCTTGAGTCATCATGCCCCTCTTTCTTGCAATGGGAGCATGTGGGTTTCTCACCCTCTTTCTGAGTTGTAGCTGTCTTCTTCCCTTTGCCTTTATCTTTGTCTTTGTCTTTCCCTTTAGACTTACCCTCGAACTTAGATGGCTTCTTAGAAAAGTTATCACTAAAAGTATTCTTACCCCTAGACTCTAAATGAGTAGCTTGAACAGACACCTCGTCTAGATTGTTGGGACTCAACATCAAAATAGTGTGCCTAAGGTAAGAATGTAAACCACCAATATACTTAAGTAATGTGTCTTGGGTATACAAGGGAACATTAAGAGCAATGGCCCGTTTCCTAAACTCATGAGTATACTCCTGGACAGACTGCCCCTTACCTTGTCTAAAGGTTTTCCAATTCATGGTTAACTGTTGCATGTAACCTAAAGGGTAGAATTGTTTCCTAAGGGCAGCAACAAACTCCATCCAAGACATGTTAACTTGACCATGGCGAGCAATTTCTTCACGAGTTTTACTCTCCCACCAGGTGAGAGCTGTACCTCCCAACCGGAGAGTTGCTAATTGAATCCTAGAAGCATCTTCTACTAGGCCTTGAATCCTACAATATACTTCTACTTGTTGGACCCAATCGTCTAACTTCTCAGCATTTAACTCCCCACAGTATTTAGGTAACTCAAATTTTACATCAAGCTTAATTACAGGCTTAGATTTGCTCTTAAATGGATTTACATTAGAAGAAGGAGAAGGAGAAGGAGGAGAAGAAGGGGGAGAAGAAGAAGAGGGAGAAGATGGAGGAGAAGGAGTTTTTGGAGCTTTCCCCTCTGTGTCTTTATGATCTTCCTGCTTCTTGTGCTTTGAAGAACCTCCCTTTTCGTGCTTCTTCTTTTCAGCATAAAGTTCGTCCACCATTGCCTTCATGTCAAGAAATAGCTTCTGGAAATCCTTGACACTAAGCTCTGAACTTTGTCCACCTTCTTTCGCTTCCATCTGTGACGGTTGATTAACTCTTCGTCTTCCGATTTCTGGATTGTATTCTTCAAGTTCTCCTTCGCCTCGTTGTAACCTGGATCTCATTAGCATTCAATTTGCAATACAAGCCACACACATCTTGAACTTGATCTATTTAGGATCTAGGACTTATTGCTTACAGAATGCTTAACGTAAAAGATCGATTATTACAACGTTTAACTTAAATGATTACAAATTAAATGCTCAAATGAAATAATGAACATAACATAAAATAATTAAATAAATGCCAAGATAAACTGAGAAAGAAAAGAGAGAAGAATAGAGAGACGAAACCAATTGATAACGGAGTTCGTCCCTAAGGACTACGTCTCCGGGTCCCTCTCCAATGGAGGACCGATCCGATTAGCTCCAAATTCAATTACAATGGCTTCAAGATGTCTCCTTCAAGCATTCAGCAGCATGACAGTACTCTGATATGCAGAAACGTCTTCAATCTCTCGAGCATTCTCTCGCTATCTCCACCTGGACTTGTGAAATCAAAGCCTACCCCCCTCCTTTTATACAAGAAATTTGCCTAATATGGCTTAACAAACAAAATAAATGCATATCTTCCCAAAACAACCCGTACCCTAACAATTTTGTCCTTTGTAATCTTCTGGTTCGGGTGGATAAGGCATATCTTGTTTGTTATGGCCTAAAAAGCCTTTTGGTTAAGGCTCGGCCAATAGAATAACAACAAAATAAACCGTCCTCATTTATAACTTTAGAAGGCACGTGTGGTGCAACGGTCAGCATTCCTTTTGGTTGGATGGAGGTCGGCGGTTCCAACCCGCCGGCCTCCGTTTCGTTTGTAAAACCACAGATTTTAAACAATAACAACAACCGCTTACCATACATTATTGAGGGAGCCCTGCAGGCGCAACGGTAGATCACACGGCCGTTTCGCCGGTGGTTACGGGTTCAAACCCGTTCAACCCTTTTTAGCAAACGATTAAAACAAATCCCAACACCGACGAACGGACACGTGTCTTCATTTCATTCGCTGACAGAGCCGACGGGTACGCTGATGAAGCCTCTCGTACGCTGACAAGGATGATACGTGTCGGGTCCTGATTCACCAAAACTGCTGACTCATCCGATGACGTGTCGCTGACTGGGTGCCACCTATACTGCCACGTCCGAGTACGGATGCCACGTCACCGGTACAGATGGACACATGTCAACCAATGATTGGTCCGTACAGCTGACTCATATGCCACATGTCGAGTTGAAATTCGTCCACTTGATTTCGTACTGTACGGACTGACACGTCAGCATGCTGACGTCATCATCAGTACCCTCTAAGTTGACTGAAGTTTGACTGCTTCTAACTCGAGCATACGACGTCGGATTTCGACAAAACGAACGCCGTTGGAATCGTCTCGACGAGCTCTTCGCGATGAAACTGATTCTGTCAATTTTTGAGATGATTATTTTTTTCACCTTTTGGACGCCCCTGAAGCCAGTTTGACTGGCCGTAACTTGTACAAACAGAGTCCTTTTCGACCCGTTCAAGTTGCGTTGGAACCAGGACGTCGTTCTTTTTCTAATGAAGCTGAAATCTGGAGCATTGGGAACACTTCAATTTTCACTGAAAAATTGTCCCCCGGATCAGGCCTCCCCACTGGAGAGCTTTAGGACCTTCGAAAGCTTGATTACTTGGAAAGTAAGTGAGGGTAAAGTTCCCACACTTTACCAATCTCCATCCATCTTGCTTTGCTTGGATGCATCCCCTTCAGGCCCACTCTGAGGTACTCAACATCTCCTCTTCGTGAAGTTCTGACATTCCTGTCGAGAATAACATCTTCTGGCAACTTTGACATGTACTCTAGAGAAAGGTCATCAACTGATGGAACCTGAATGTTCGTGACCTCATCTAGGATCATTGGAGGCTCATACAGTTTCAAATTCTCAACATTGACAACCGAGTAAATATGCATGTATGGAGGAAGATTGAGGCGGAAGGCATTAGTACCAATCTTCTCAAGGCTCTCAAAAGGACCATATCTAATTGGCTTAAGCTTTTTACCTTCACCTTGCATCCTTTCCTTGCTGATATGTAACCAAACTCTGTCTCCAACCTGAAAATGATGATCAGTGCGATGCTTGTCATGGTGAACCTTGTATTTTGCTTGGCTCTGTTCCAACCGTGCTTCCACTGCCTGATGAATTGCTTGGATTTTCTGGATGAACTTCAAAGCCTTCTCTGCATCATGGCATCCATCTTCAACATCATCTTTTCCAAAAGCGAAATCCATCGGTGTCTTGGGCACATAACCAAAGCATGTCTCAAAAGGAGACCTTTTAGTAGAAGAGTGTGCTGCATGGTTGTAGGCATGCTGCACATAATGAAGACTCTCATCCCACAACTTAGGATGCTTACTGTAGTACCCTCTGAGTAGATGCACAACTGTCCTGTTTACAACCTCACGTGCATTAAGATGGAGTGGGATGGAGAACATTGCTCTTCTTAGTTTGAGGTGTCCCGCTAGGAGTCCCCACAAGAAGTTGACAAAATTCCCCAGAGGGGTACAGAGAATCTTGTCGATGCAATAGAAATAGGTGGCAAATGAACCCCTTATACAAATTGAAGAAGTACAAATGGTGTCGGTTCAGCGGTGACTTTCTTTTACATGGCATTAAAATACATTTGCTGAACCGATCAACTACTACATACAAATAATCATGTCCCTTCCTAGACATAATTGGCAACAAAGTCCATTGACACACTTTCCATGAGGTGAGAAGATGCACCGAGGTAGAGGTGTGTACAAACTGAACTACATTTACTGGAAGCACTAGATTTGCACACACATAACACAACCTCTAGCCATGTTTGAATTCACGAGTTTCTTGCATTTGAGGCCAATAACAATATTTCTGCAGCTGAGTCAATGTTTTGTTCACCCCAAAGTGTCCTGCAATCAATGAGGTATGTGCTTCTCTAATCACCTGTGCTTGTTCATCTTTTGGAACACATAATTTACCCAAGTGATATAACAGTTTGTCTTGCACATAATAGTCTTTCTCTTCTACATGTTTACCATTCATTAAAGCAGCATAGATATCCTTAAAGTTCTCATCATTAGCATATTGTTCCTGAAAACTTTCATGAACCAAAGAACTATTCTGAAGGATTATCAAAGCATTCATCATAGGAGGTCTAGAGAGCATGTCTGCTACTTTGTTATGGGTGCCTTTCTTATACTTAATAACCAAATGAAACTGTTGTAGAAAACCCATCCACCGAAAGTGCCTACTTTGTTGCAGTTTAGTTTGTGAGTGCAAATATTGAAGTGGCTGGTGATCAGTGTGGATTACAGTTTCTTTCCCCATTATGTAATGTTTCCATTTTTAACACTCTGAACTAAAGCATAAAGTTCTTTATCATATGTGGGATAGTTACTTACTGCTCCTGAAAAAGTTTCAGAGTGGTAGCAAACTGGTTTACCTCCTTGCATGAGTACTGCTCCCATGGCAAACCCACTCGCATCTGTCTCGATCTCAAATGGTTGATGTAGATCTGGTAAGGCCAAAACCGGTGCGGTGCTCAACTTTCCCTTCAAAGTGTCGAAAGCCTTCTGTTGCGGACCTCCCCACTGAAAAGTTGCCTTTGTACTGGTTAATGCATGTAATGGTGATGCTATAAAAGAGAAGTTTGCAATAAACTTTCTCCAGTACTGAACTGCACCTAGAAAACTTCTGCCCTCTGTGACTGTACTTGGCTTAGGCCATTTTACAATAGCTTCGACCTTCGCAGGGTCTACTTTCAATTGACCACTCCCTATGACATAGCCTAAGTACACCAAGGATGTCTTAGCAAATTCGCATTTAGACATCTTTACATACAATTTTTCTTTTCTCAATACATCAAAGACTTTCTTTACATGACTTACATGATCTTTCAAAGTTCGACTGAATACCTCAGATTTATCATCTTCTTTGGCTTTTACAAGCATCAATACAAAGTTTTTACTTGAGTTGACCAACCTCTTTATTTGACCAGCATTAACTAGTGTAAGATTAGTCTTCACCTTATGTGCCCGTACAATGTATTCTACCCCATCTTTAAAAAGATGATACTTATTCTCCCCCCTATAAAAGATTGCTTTTCTGTCATAAAGATAAGGACTTCCCAACACAAGCCCACAAATATCCAAAGGAACCACATCTACTTCTACCTCATCTACAAAGTTTGCAGTGATAGCAAATCTCAATTTACATTGTTTAGTTACTTGTAGTTGAGCATCATCGCAAACCCATCCAAGTGGATATGGTTTTGGATGAGGTGTTGTAGCCAAATTAAGTTTCTTTACAACTTCTTCAGATATTAAGTTGACTTGTGAACCCGTATCAAATAGAGTATCAACCTTAGTGTGTTTTGTTACAACACGAATGTGAAACAATTCATTTCTTTGCTTATCAACCTTAGGAGAAGATTATTTACTTGTACTTGCACTGGCATTAGAAAAACTTGCATCAGATGAGAGAGATATACCTTTCCCTTTACCTTGGATTCCGGTAGCAACAATCTTTGTCTCATCTCCGGAGTCTGAACCAAGATCCTGTTGAATCACTGCAGTAGTCTTCTGCTTGCCTTTATTACCTCCATATCTTTTCGGCCTCAACTCAGGATGAAGCTTCCAGCATCTCGAATCATCATGCCCCTCTTTCTTGCAATGGGAACATGTGGGTTTCTCACCCTCTTTCTGAGCTGTAGCTGTCTTCTTCCCTTTGCCTTTATCTTTGTCTTTGTCTTTCCCTTTAGACTTACCCTCGAACTTAGATGGCTTCTTAGAAAAGTTATCACTAAAAGTATTCTTACCCCTTGACTCTATATGAGTAGCTTGAACAGACACCTCATCTAGATTGTTGGGACTCAACATCAAAATAGTGTGCCTAAGGTAAGAATGTAAACCACCAATATACTTAAGTAATGTGTCTTGGGTATACAAGGGAACATTTAGAGCAATGGCCCGTTTCCTAAACTCATGAGTATACTCCTGGACAGACTGCCCCTTACCTTGCCTAAAGGTTTGCCAATTCATGGTTAACTGTTGCATGTAACCTAAAGGGTAGAATTGTTTCCTAAGGGCAGCAACAAACTCCATCCAAGACATATTAACATGACCATGGCGAGCAATTTCTTCAAGAGTTTTACTCTCCCACCAGGTGAGAGCTGTACCTCCCAACCGGAGAGTTGCTAATTGAATCCTAGAAGCATCTTCTACTAGCCCTTGTATCCTACAGTATACTTCTACTTGTTGGACCCAATCGTCTAACTTCTCAGCATTTAACTCCCCACAGTATTTAGGTAACTCAAATTTTACATCAAGCTTAATTACAGGCTTAGATTTGCTCTTAAATGGATTTACATTAGCAGAAGGAGAAGGAGAAGGAGAAGGAGAAGAAGAAGGGGGAGAAGAAGAAGAGGGAGAAGATGGAGGAGAAGGAGTTTTTGGAGCTTTCCCCTCTGTGTCTTTCTGATCTTCTTGCTTCTTGTGCTTTGAAGAACCTCCCTTTTCATGCTTCTTCTTGTCTGCATAAAGTTCGTCCACCATTGCCTTCATGTCAAGAAATAACTTTTGGAAATCCTTGTCACTGAGCTCTGAACTTTGTCCACCTTCTTTTGCTTCCATCTGTGACGGTTGATTAACTCTTCGTCTTCCGATTTTTGGATTGTATTCTTCAAGTTCTCCTTCGCCTCGTTGCAACCTGAATCTCGTTAGCATTCAAATTGCAATACAAGCCACACACATAGCTCTGATACCAACTTGATCTATTTAGGATCTAGGACTAGTTGCTTACAGAATGCTTAACGTTAAAAGATCAATTATTACAACGCTTAACTTAAATGATTACAAATTAAATGCTCAAATGAAATAATGAACATAACATAAAATAAATAAATAAATGCCAAGATAAACTGAGAAAGAAAAGAGAGAAGAATAGAGAGACGAAACTAAAGTTGATAACGGAGTTCGTCCCTAAGGACTACGTCTCCGGGTCCCTCTCTAATGGAGGACCGATCCGATTAGCTCCAAATTCAATTACAATGGCTTCAAAATTTGTCTCCTTCCAAGCATTCGGCGTGTGATTACTTTCACGATTAATACGAAGCGTCAAGAACTCTCGAGCATTCTCTAAGCTATCTCCACGGACTTGGAAAACAAAGGCCTATACCCCTCCTTTTATACACAAAGTTTTCCTAATATGGCTTAACCAACAAAATAAATGCATATCTTCCTTCATCAGCCCGTATCCTGTCTGATTCATCCTCTATGATCTTCTTGTTTCAAGTTGTGAAGGCAAATCTTGTTTGTTATGGCCTAAAATCCTTTAGTTAAAACCGGCCAGCCGGAATAACAACAAAACAAACCGTCCCTCATTTATAACTTTTAGAGCCACTTGGCATTGGTACAGCAGTCGGCATTCCTTTTTGGTTCCGGATGGAGGTGGTGGTTCCAACTTCATACGGCCTCGTTTACGTTGTAAAACCACAGATTTTTAAACAATAACAACAGCGCTTACCATACATTATTGGGGAGGCCTGCGCGGTATAGCGGTAGACCACCGTTTTAGCGGTGGTTGCGGGTTGAACCGGTTCAGCAGCACAGAAAGCGATTAAAGAAACAAATCCCAGCGCCCGGCGTGAACGAACCGTGTCTTCATTTCATTAAGCTAGCCGACGGCAGATGCGCTGGCGGAAGAAGCCTCTGAATGCGGTACGGCGAGGATGACACATGTCGAGGTCACGATTAAGCCAAAGCTATTTGACTCATCGGAGTGGCGTGGCCATTTGTGGGTGCCACCTATCTTTACCCGTCCGATGCGGATGCCAGCGTCACCCCGATGCCCGGATGGACATATGTCAACCAATGATTGAGATTAAGGTACGGCTAACTCATATGCATGTCGAGTTAGAAATTTCATCCACTCGATTCGTCTTTATGCCCAGTTGACCGCGTCGACATCGCGGCGTCATCATCGGTACCCTCTAAGTTGAAGTTTGTTGCTTCTAGCTTCGGGCATGTCTGACGTGGTTTGTGGCTTGAACACCCGACCGAGTCGTCGCCGACGAGCTCTTAGCGATGACGCGGGTTCATCGATTTTGAGATGATTATTTTTCACCTTTTGGATGCCGTTGACGGTTTAATTTGGAAGTTTGGTAGCCCGTAACTTACACAAGCAGATCCATACCGGCCGTTCAAGTTGCGTTGGAACAGAGATGTCATTCTTTTTCTAATGAAGCTAATCACGGAGCATTGAACACTTCAATTTTCACTAAAAAATTGTCCCGGATCATTGACCCAAAGAAATGAAAACCAAGGTCCTAAATCTACACTTCACAACACAACTCAAGGTTCCTTATTCCAATTTCAAGGTGCCCCTTCATCAAGTCAAAACCCACCAAATAAATCTAGAAGGGTTCGCATTGTCTTACGAAGAACCCCAAATCAAAATTCAAATCAAGAATAAATCCCATCACTCCAAAACACTAACCAAGGGGCTCCTCCATCATTGCAAAATCCTACCCAAGGAACCTTTACTTCATTTCAAAATACCAACCAAGGACTTACACCTTCACTTCAAAATGTCAATAAAGGAACCATTCCTTTATTTCAAAACATCAACCAAGGGAAAATTCCTTCACATCAAAACATCAATCAAGGTCCTACACCTTCATATCAAAACATTAACCAAGGATCCACACCCTCACTTGCAAATCAAGGAATGAATTTTCAAAATCAAAACATGAATCAAGGATCTATACCTCAATTCCAAAACACCATACCAAATACCAACATGACCTTTGACACAAACCTAAACACCAACTTCATTCCAAACCCAAGCAACAAAAATCCATATGGCAACCAAGGTCCTATGTCCCAAAGCATCAATCCCAATTCAAATCCAACATATGACCTTAACACCAACATCATGGCACCTAACCAAAGTAATGCAACACCATCTCTTGCAAACCTTTTGATACAACATATGCAATCCCTTGAACAACGTATGAAAAACATGCAATTGGGAACCAACAAGAAGACCTATTCTATGGAGGAATTGCGCCCCTTTCCATTTGATTCAAACCTATACATGCCTCCCTTTCCCCCACATTTCACAACACCTTTTCCAAAGTATAAGGGGACAGGGGGTCCAATTGAACACATTCAAGAATTTAACACATCATGTATGGAAGTCTCATATGACTCTACCTACTTAATGAGACTATTCCCTTGAAGCCTCACAGGAGTAGCCTTAGATTGGTTTGCACACCTTCCATTAGGAATCAGAACATGGGGTGAACTAGCTGAAAAATTCATCAACCACTTTTCCTTCAACATTAAAAATGATGTCACCCTTGCAACATTGAGCACAAGCAAACAAGAAGATGGGGAATCACTTACCTAGTTCTACCAGAGATAGCAAGGCTTGGTTAGCAAGTTCCCTTGTCACATTCCTGAAAGAAAACTTCTCACTATGTTTGTAGAAAACCTTAACAAAGAATTGATGAGTCAAATTCAAATCCAATGTTGCACAACTTTTGAGGAGATTCTTGAGAAAGGTGTCCTTATTGAAAAAGGTCTTATTGCAAAAGGGCTAGTCAAAGTCAACAAAGAAAATTCCAAACATAACAATGATAAGAGAAAATATTGGTCCCGAAATAAAAATGTCACAAATGATTGAGTTGTTGATGCCAAAGTAATAACCAAAGGTCTAATCATTCAGCTTAAAGGTCCTTCTTCGTCAAATGCATCCAATACACCAAACACACAGGAACAAGGTCAAAACTTGATGCTAAACGTGGTCCAAAAAAAATCAACATAGAGGTCCTCCCCATGCCAAGAGAACATACACCCCTTTGGGTGAACCCATTGAATCAATTCTTAAATGGATTTTGCAAGAAAATGTCATCACACTACCATACACCAAAAACTATCAACCTTCACTGATCAAACTTGAGTGGTGGAAGGAAGACGAATACTATTAATACCACCGTGGGAAAGGACACAAAACAACTCGATGTTGGACACTCAAGAATATCATTCAATACCTCATTGAGGATCAAACCATTTTAGTTGATAATTCACAAGCCAAGACAAATGTTGATCACACCATATTCAAAACACCCCTACAAGACCATGATAAAGGAAAATCCTCTAGTTTAGGAAACAACAATAATACCAATTATGGAGCTGTCAAACATGATTACAACACTACATTCCTTAATGTGAGACCCTCTGATGATCGCATTACCACTATCACTATAAACAAGCCAAAATTAGATTGTGTTGTCGCCACCCGTAGAACCAAGATAACTATTCTAGGTCCTTCCGCAAATCATCAACCAAAGGGTAAATATAAACTCCTAGAGCAGCTAGGAAAAAAATTCGTGCAAATTTCTATCTTGGAGCTCCTTTGTATCTTACCATAGCACATAGACATCCTTGATAAATCCATACAAGAAGCTTCCATCCCCACAAACCTATATGTCAATGAATTTAAGGCCATGGTTGGATAATTAGCTATGCCACACCATGTCACCTTCTCTAAACAAGACTTCTCTGCACCAAAATCTGATCATAATGACCCTCTACACCTTGAAGTATGTGTTAATAAACATAAGATCAGACGATTCCTAGTAGACGGTGGAGCAGGTCTAAACATTTTTTCACTAAAATTAGTGAAAGCATTGGGATACTCTGAGAATTGTATTGACCAAACCAAGAAAATTGTGATCAAAGATTATGACGATGCTGAATGTTCTTCCGAAGGCATAATTTCACTTCCTATGAGAGTTGGACCAACAATACAGGACAATGTATTTCATGTCTTGGATTTGGATTTACATTACAATCTCCTCCTCGGTCGTCCATGGATCCATTCCATGAGGGATATCCCTTCCACTTACCATCAATGCCTCAAGTTTGCACACAATGGCACTTAAATCACTATTCCAGGTGACCCTAATCCTTTTCAATATTGTTCAAACCTAAAATGAACTATTGAGCGTCAAGTTCCCATCAATCAAGAGGCTTCATCTTCCACTTCATCAACCACTCCATCTCACTACATTGATTCATCCACTCTTTTCAAATCTCCCACTTCATTCACCTCACCTTCCACACCCAAGATCCAGATTCAAGATAGAGGATGTGAAGAATATAATATGAAGATTCTCTTTTTCATTGGAAAATTACCAAAGTCACCAAAGTCATATGGAAAATTGCATCCCATGCCACCCAAAGTTGTCATACACAATCCTCCTACCACCTTAACTAGATGGGGGGATATTTCTAAAGAATCTTTGGATGACCACATTCTCACATGGTTGTATAAAGAAGAAGAAGAAACTGAAATTAAGAAATTTCCAATTGAACAGTATCCAAAAGGGTTCCAAATAATGAAATGGCATGGATATGATGTACACAATGACCTTGGTCTAAATAAACAAGGAATTTTGGAACCCCTACAAACTCCTAAGCTAATAAGTCATCAAGGGCTAGGGTTTGTACCAGTAAAAGTGATCATCTGGGGTATCGGGTTACCTTCAAGTTAGTTTGTTGACGCTTCAAGTGAGATCGAGACATATGAGGACTCTTGGGATTAGGATGTTGAATTCAATGAATATGAATGGGATTCCCTATCCTCCACCACTTTCATGGACCTTG
Source organism: Sequoia sempervirens (assembly GCA_007258455.2). Classification (NCBI taxonomy): domain Eukaryota; kingdom Viridiplantae; phylum Streptophyta; class Pinopsida; order Cupressales; family Cupressaceae; genus Sequoia; species Sequoia sempervirens. Next base: position 2,300 of record VDFB02324693.1, on the reverse strand, counting down.
ATAAACTATTTGAGGAATTTGATCAAATGCTTACCATTGATTCCTTGCGAAACCCACCTAGTACCCGTTCAAAAATGACTTTGACAAAATAAGAGTGGATCAAACACTATTTTTGGCAATCCATTGATCCTACCTCCTGGGAACCTGATGAATCTACTTTCTTCTTTACCCTATCTTCCTACACCATGAACCTTCATGATAATGATGATGGCTTACCCCTTGTCTACCCTCAACTTATAGATTTGGAACAACAAGAACCACCAAGTTTGGACACTTTCAAAAATGACGAAGCAATTGCTGAGTTTATGGGGCTTTACGAAGGAATACCAAGTGGGGATCATAAGGTTGGATTTTCCATAGAAATCAATTATGCAACATACTTTGGTGAGGCTATCCTATCCTCTAGTCACAAAAGTGAAAATGAAAAAAATAAAAATAAAAATAATAGGTCTTCAGGTGAAAACTGAAAGGTGCTTGATGACCGCAAAAAAGTAAAAATAAAGGACGTATCCGAAGGTGAAAACCTCTCTGAGGTGCTTGAGGATGGAGGACTGGACTTCCTCCCAATAGAACAAGAGAGATCACCATTTCTTATAGAAGAAATAGAGGAAGTCAACATTGAAACATCAGATAACTCCAAAATGATACAGTTAGCAACATCCTTGACCATTGAGGAAAATCTTGAGTTTATAACTTTCTTTTCAGAAAGAAAATTCAATTTTGCATGGTCATACGCTGATATGATTGGATTGGATCCCGAACTTGTTCTACATCACTTTCCATTGCTACCTAATGCAAAACCATATAAACAAAAGTTAAGGAAAATGCACCCCCAAATTGCACTCCTTGTCAAGGTCGAATTGAAGAAAGTACTAGATGTTGGATTCATTTGCTCCATTAATTACACATAATGGATATCAAATCTTGTTCCTATCACTAAGAAAAATAGTCAAATAAGGATTTGCATGGATTTTAGAGACCTCAACAAACCTTTTCCTAAAGATTATTTTCCTTTACCAAACATTGACATCATAGTAGACCTCACAACTGGATATGAGATGTTATCATTGATGGACAGATTCTTGGGTTACAAGCAGATAAGAATTGCTACTGAAGATCAACCAAAGACAACTTTCACATGCACCGAGGGAACCTTTTGTTGGAACTTTATGCCATTTGGATTGAAAAATGCTGGAGCTACCTATCAAAGAGCTATGACTACAATTTTTCATGACTATATGCATGTTCTTATGGAAGACTATGTTGATAACCTTCTCTCTAAATCTCTAAAATGAAGTGGACACTTGGTAGTATTGAATAAGATTTTCACATGACTGGAAAAGTATCAACTTAGGTTGAATCCAAAAAAATATGTCTTCAGGGTCCAATCAGGCAAGCTTCTTGGATATATTATCTCACATAGAGGAATAGAGGTTGATCCTACCAAAGTTAAAGCCATCTTGGAAATGCCACCGCCAACCAACATCAATCAATTGAGAAAATTACAAGGATGATTACAATCCATCCATAGGTTCATTGCTCAACTAGCAGACAAGATCCACCCATTACAACACCTGTTAAGAAAAGGTATTCCCCTCAACTGGACAAAAAAGTGTCAAGAGGAATTTGATTAGATCAAGAACTATCTATTGACTCCACATGTTCTCATGCCTCCAATTGATGAAAGACATCTAATACTATACGTGACAACTACTACATTAGCATTAGGGGCACTCTTAGCACAAAATGACAATGATGGCAAGGAAAGAGCAATATATTGTATTAGTTGCACTTTGGTCAGGTATGAGCTAAACTATAGTCAAAATGAGTGAGCATGTTTAGTAGTGGTATTCACAGTACAAAAACTATGACACTACATGTTGAATCACAAAACAAAACTAATTGCCAAAATTGATCCTTTGAAATATCTTCTTAGCAAAGCAACATTGATAGGAAGACTAGCTAAGTGGGTTATGATTCTGAGTGAATATGACATTGAATACATTGACCAAAAAGTAATAAAGGAACAAGTAATAGCTGAACAACTTGTAGATGCACCATTGAAAGTAGAACATTTTTTTATATCCAATTTCCTAGATGAATCGATCTTTGTAATAGACACAATAGCAACATGGAAGCTATACTTTGATGGATCTTGTACAAGTCATGGGTTAGGAGTCGGTATTTTGTTCATCACACCTCAAGGAGGTGCCATTCCTAATCATTTCAAATAGCATTCCAATGCACAAACAACATGGCTGAATATGAAGCATTATTGACAAGACTCCGAATGGCAATAA
>VDFB02324692.1:0-24072 GCA_007258455.2 Sequoia sempervirens | reverse complement strand
TTGATTGGATATGTGCAGCAGTTGTCTCATTCTCGTGGGCAGGAGATTCCAGTGATAGAGCCTCCAGCAGAGATACCTAGAGAGTCAATCAGTGGCTTGATGGAGTTATGGAAGATGGCACAGGAGGCAGACAAGTGGGTCACGGGAGTTCGTGCTGAGATAGAAAAGTTTATGGAGGACCTTGCTTTTTCTTTTCAGTAGGCTTCCAGTATTTTGGCACGGATGGAGGCAGTTGATCAGGCTTGGGGAAATGCTTCTGTTTATCAGAGCAAGGTAATTCAGCGTCTTGAGGCTTTGAGGCGTGTTCCTTTGCGATTGCTGATTGGTGGAGGAGTCATTCAGGAGAATGACAAGTATGATTTTTCTAGATGGTATTCTTCAGCAATCACGGGACGTGGTTTCTTCGACACAGCACAGGCAGATTCAACCAGGGTACGGAAGGCTATGGCCAATATTATTGATGGAGTTCAGAATACCTTTGAGGCCATATTTGCTAGGCGGTTGAATCCAGATGAAGTGAATGTTGATAATTTGAGGGGTAGGCTGGTGCCTTTCTTTTCAGAGGTAAAGACCTTCGTACAAGATGATTTCGAAAACACTTCTACTTTCTCCACCTTGATCCAGAGCACACAGGATTCTTTAGTTGCTTGGAGAAAATCTTGTGCAAGGCATGAGCAGTCTGTTACAATATTGGAGTTTCAGCTAGATTGCATTCCACCTATTTCAGTTCAGGAGGTTGAGGCTGTACTTGGCAGATTCGTTGAGTTTGCAGCCAGAGAGAAGCAGAACGGGAATGCACTACTGGACGATGATCTTCTAGAAGACTGATTATGGGCATTAATTGCCTTTACTATTTTGGGAATGGGAATCTTTGCTCATTTATTGCACCACTCCCCATTCTGGCAGTTTTTAGGGTTAGGGCTGAGGTGGCTTAATCTTAGCCACTCTTTTGATTGTAATCTTAGCCGTGCATTGGACTGGGCTACCTATAAAAGGGGGAGTCCCCCTCATTTGTATCTCAGTAGACAGTAGATATTAGACACTAGCATTATGTTATCACGGAATCTAGCAGTGCTCGTTCCACGGATAACCCCCCTACGAAACTTGTCCGTTTCCTAGGATTCGTGAAGTTCGGCACGCTAATAACGTAGTGATTTTCAAGTCACCGAAATGCGCTCCCAAGTCTCGAATAGTCATTCGAAGTATTCCCCTTGTTCCGCCTCGCAGCATCTTCAACGAGATCTTCGCGACATTTCAATCATATTACTTTGCAAATTACGGAAGATGCAGTAACACTGAAAAAGTGCGCTCCTGCAGGGAAAATCCAAAAAATTTGGCTAAGTCTGGAAGTGTAAGGGCGCTAAAATTTAGCGCCCCTGCATGAAGTGAAAATTCCAAAAAATGCAAGAGCGCTAAATTTTAGCGCCATTACATTTTTTCTCAACACTTAAACTTTTTTGAGCTTCTGGCACGTTTCTTCATGATTTCGCGTTTTTCGTCAATCGTGCCACCTTTCGTGCCTAAAATTTTTGCACGACTTGAGTTAGGTTTTTAATTTTTGTTTTCACTTAAGTGAATGAATTCATCTCTCATTTGAGTTGTTCACTTTTTATTTTCTCCTCTCCTCTTGCTGTGCGGATTTCTTTCCAACTACAAGTTCGCATTTTGGAGATTTCGCCATTGTTTCAACATCCTTCGCGTTTTGCTCTGGTAAGTTTTTCGTTTGGTTTTGTCTTCACTCTTGTCATTTGTATATGATCTATTGTTCAAGTTCGCATTTTTATTTCTTCATTCACGTTTTTATTTCATTCATTTTTTCTATTCGCGTCCTCCTTCATTCGCGTTTTCCTACACGTTTATGCAATGGAACCTTCATTCATGGTTTTGAATTCGCGTTCTCCTCTGTGCGTGTTCATTTTGTGCTCATTCCTTCTTTTCTTTTCTATTCTCTAACCCTACACATTCAATCCTTTGCTAAACCAAATGCGTAGTGTTCTCAAGTAACATTGCGTTTCTTTCTATTCACTTACCTTAGTCATTCGCGTTTCTGCCCTTGTCTCCCTACGCATTCTTCTATCCGCCAACTATGGTCGATGTTCTGTGGGAACTTGTATCTATCCAACGTATCCATGTTGTCTCTCTCTATGCGTTTTGGTGAACGTTGAAAAGATCTATTATTGTGAAAAAGAATTCCCTTAATCTTTGGAGGCGTATGTAATAGGATGAAAGCAAATTCAAGCTCTCATGATTCAAACAAATTTCCATCTCCAAGCCCGAGCGCTATCGCCATTCCCTCTTGCATCTACATCTCAAAACTTTCAAGAAAAAGCAGAGGCGCTGAATTTTAGCGCTAGAACATTTTTGAGAAAATGAGAAATTACCTAACATTGTAAGATGTAAGGGCGCTAAAATTTAGCGCCCTTGCATCAAAATCATCTTTCACCAAAAAGCTAAAGCGCTGAATTCTAGCGCCATGACATCAGAAGAATGTCATAAAATTGCCTAACACTAAAAGTGTAAGGGCGCTAAAATTTAGCGCCCTTACACCAAAAGCAATTTCTCAGAATGTAAGGGCGCTGAATTTTAGCGCCCTTACACTTTTTTCTGGCTTTTCCCAGACCTTTCCAAATGCACCCCATTTTTGACCAGTGCATCCTTGAGCTTCATTTTTCCGCATTCGTGCATCGTTTTGCGTGCCTCGCCATCCGCTCCATGTTTTTCCACCCTCGTGCTCATTTCACGCTTTCCCATGTTTCCTAACAATTGGTGTTTGTTCTGGATAGACGGATTGCAGTCTACTCTCAGAGATCGTCAAGTTAAAAGTGCTCAGTGTTCCAGTTTCTTTTGATGACTGCAACGAAACCTCCTTCTTCGAAAGCAAAAAGCAAGATGAAGTACAAATATCAAGGCGTATATCCGCCAACTATGGTACTTTCGAAAGTTGAAGAAATAAAGGACACAAAAGTTGGCCATCAAGACTTGGTTGACTTTGCAAAGTTGACAGAGACGAAGCCTCTCCCTGATTCAATGAGGGCAATAGTACACAGTAATCTCCACTTGGTGGCAATGTTCCCCACAGCTGTGCACAATACTGAGTTTGTTCTTCAAGTTGCGTCTCATTACATCCGAGAAAGCAGAAGTGTGATCGACTCTTCCGGGCATGAGATTCTAAGACTCGACCCCGATTTCTTTGACATCATCTTCAAGGTTCCTCACATGGACAAATATATTGACATTTCTATATCAAAAGCACAGGAGATTTTCGATGCTGATCCTAATAAAGCCAAACAGTTGATAAATACTCAATGGCTTAAAAAGCCTAGATCATCTGTTTCCAGATGGCCGAAAGGACTCCTGAGAAGTGACTTCAAAGATGACGTCAAGGATATGATCACGTTTCTGAGCAGAGTGAAAGGTTTGCCGGAATCATCCACCTTTCATGATTGGATGTATGAGTACATCAGGATCATAAGGAGGCAGAAGGTGCATATTGACTGGGGTAAACAAATCAGTGATGAGATGCATGAACAGTTGATCAATGCCCCTTCTACATTGAAGTTCTACATGACTTCTTACCTGGTGTACGCAGCAGCTGTGATGAGACAATTCCCAGGTCTATCTACAAAGGGGAATCGAATGATGGTGCCTGTGTACAGATATTTCTATCAGTTGGAGCTAAAGGAAAGCTTTCATCATTTCAGACGGGTCACTGATGCTTTCTTTGCGCCCTTACTCTTCAACTTTGATCCATCCTTGGAAAGAAGAAGAGTGTCCGATGAGGCTTATAAGGTGGTAAGTAAAGTTGGATGTATTTTTCTTCAATTCCCAACGTTTACTTACTTGAGAGTAGGTTGTTACACCGGTTGTCCCTACATGCTACCACGCTATCCTTCGGATAAGTGGGTTCTCATGGAAACATGCAGACAGCTGATGTCAGTACAGAAAGAACGAAGAAGCAACCATAAGCGGATTCAAGTTCCCATCGACCATCGCGCATATACCATCCTGACCGCGACAAAAGCTAAGTCCGCTTCCATATGCCGAGATGCAGATCATGACCATCAAAACCTACAGGTATAGGTTTGATTTTGACTACCGAGATGTCAGAAAGAAGTTGCAAAAGGGTCACCAACACAGGTACCGCTTTGAAGACATCTGGGCAGATTGCAGAGATGAAGAAGCCATTCGAAAGATGGACTATTGCAGATTGACAGTTCAACAAATCAGAGATCTTGGTATCGCTGACCTACCAGAGGATTTTGAGGATCCAGGTGATATCATGAACGCTGTCTATGATGAGCAAGGCGTTGCTAAGAGGCCGTTGCCTGCAATACAGTGGTCTAGGAAAGAGGTCACCAGCATGAGAGAAAGGCTGAGACCAATCTTAGCCAACACAGAAGAATGGTTACACAAACATGGTTATGCAATGAAAAGTTTCAGGACAGACTCAGAAGGAGAAGAGTCTGAGGCAGAAGCACACCAACAGCAAGAACTTCGCGACAAAAACAAGTCAGCGGCCGTTCCCACTTCTTCGCGGAGAGGCCCTAGGATTAAGTTCACTGTTGGTAAGAAAGATACCTAGGTTGTCCAAGAGACAGAAATGACGGAATCTCACCCATCTCGCTCTAAGGGTAAAGCCCATTCTGTGAGGAGGTAGATCTCGGCGAAGAAGATACTTCGTTGCACCAACCGGCTGAAGATGAAGATTCAGCCAGAAGGTGACTGACGTCGAAGAGGTTTCAAAGCCGGCAGATTCCATGAGGATTCCTCGAAGGATCCGGCTGCGACTGGCTGCGAGCCGTAATCGCAAAGACAAGAGTGGGTGATCAATGAACCCGAAAGCATGATGAAGAAATGTTCTCCTCCCCGAGAACGAAGTTGAGGAAACTACTGCAACATCATCGCCTCGTGACTTCAAATGTTCCTCATACCCCTTTGAGTCAAGAATTTCTTCACCTCCTCGCTCGCCACCTATTATTCTACCAATAGCATTCCCCGCAACCGGTGATATCCCCTATCCCTCGCTAAAGATCACCTAGCTTCTGATACTCCATCGCTGACAAGCATTCATACGGTTGATATACCGCCGCTTCCACCATCGTCCATTCCTAGTTTGTCTTCGCCAACGTATGATATCACTTCTGAAAACGAATTCAATCGCTTCATGAATGAGTCAATGCGTGATCAGCTCAATGTGTCAACTACAGGAGCAATGATGACAAACACTTCTCCAATTGTCACGATACCATTGGTGAGGTCAGATGTGACAATAACTTCAGAGGTGGCAATGGCGACCGACTTGACAGTAAATCCAGAAGTTCACACTTCTTTTCTTCCTCCTTGGCTAATATCTCAAGTGTCGAAGCGTAAAAAGCAAATGATTTCTCCAGAGGAACTCGACCTTGAAGAGATAGTTCTTCCAAAGGCTAAAGGGAAGAAGAAGGAAAAAGTATACTCGAGGTCAATGGCGATAACTGCCATTAGTATGTCAAATTGGCATACCACCGACCAAGAAGGTGATGTCAATATGGAGGACTATTAATAAAGGACAAAGGTCCAAATTTTGGCTGGCCAACGAAAGTGCAAAAGCCGATGCTAAGTCACTTTGGATATCTTAGCAGGAAGGCTGGACAAAGTTGAGCAATCTCGTAACATGTACAAACAGAGGGCAGAGCATTATGCCACTGTTGTAAAGAGACTTGCCGGTTCTCCAAGCAATGCACAACCGCTGACAGTGGTGAATATTGAAGACCCAGCTGTCAAGAAAGCTGAGAAATTCGCCTCCAAAGGCAGAGTGTTATATGACTTTGTTGAAAAGATCATTGAACACGGATCTCAGATAATTTTCACTGCGGATGAGAAATCCACCATGTTGGCCAAGCTCACCACAGAGCTTGACAAAGAAAAGGGCGTACTTTCCCAGGAGCGCAGAGACATGGAAAAATGCCTGTTGTCATGGTCGGAAATGAAACAGGTAAAGCTCAGCAAATTGGTGGAGGTTGGGGTAATTCCCGACAAGGAAAAGTTTGTAGAGGTAAAAGAATCACTGAAACACAGGATCCAAGTGGTTCAATCTCTCATTGAAGACCTTCACCAAGTACAGGAAGATGTCGACGGGCATCGCAACATTCTTGACAAAAGTATCAGAGAGTTGCCTGGTCAACTTCTTGAGGACAATCGTATCTTCCTAACGTCGCTGTAAATATCCCCCAACTTCAAGGAAGCATCATGAATTTGATTGACAGCCAGACTTCTAAGCTTCACTAACATCATTTGTGATACAAGGCTCACATTGGACAACAACCCGGCGACGATCTTGACAGTAAGAAGGTTCACCATCCGCCATGAGATCGATCACTTATGAATTCACACTATCAGGATTACAATCAAGGTCCGTGATGAGAAGTTCGCGCAGAGACTAGGAGGAAATTTGAAGACTTCCTCGCGTCTAATGCAAAAAGTACTTGAAGTACTCTATTCTCCAGTTGTTAGATTACTTCCTCGCGCATCCCATTATGCATCTTGTAAATATTTCTCGACATTTTTGAATGCCATTTTGTAAATTGTAATTACACCAAGTTCAAAGATGTAATATTTTCAAAACAAATTACACTTTGACTTTGGTCAAAGTTAGGTGAGATCTCCTAAAATCGCTCACCTAACTTTCCCTGATTTTCTCAATCTCTTTCCTTATTTTGCTCATCCCTCTTTCTATATATTGTGAGGGATTTTCATTGTAACATATCTTTTAGCCTTTTGCAACGAAGTGCTGCCCTTTTGTAAGCAAATTTGTGAAACTTTGCGTTCATGCTTTGTGAATGAGATTCAATCAATAAAGAAAAGGATTGCAAGCCAAACTTTGCGTTGGATTCGATACTTTTGTAAGTTGATTTGATTTGGTAGTGATTAGTTCGAGGAATCTGAAAGACTCTAAGTAGTTGATGTAAACTTTGTGTTACATTTGTTATTTAGATTGCATTGTATTTCTTTTATCATTGGTTGAATGATCTATAAGACTTTGCGCTTATAATCATTCATGCTCTTGCATGTTCTTGTTGGATAATCTACAAGACTTTGTGCTTGTAATTATTCATACTCTTGGATACTTTGTCGAAGGATCTACAAGACTTTGTGTTTGTAATCGTTCGTGCTATTAACACTTTTGTTGGATGATCTACAAGACTTTGTGCTTGTAATCGTTCATGCTGTTGAAGAATTGTTGCGTCTAAGAAGACTTTGTGCTTCTAACGTAGCAAACGGTACGTTTATGCAGATCCAACATTGATAAAGCTACGGAACGACTTTGTGCCTTCGTGAGCTTTCCCTTTTTAATTTATTTGTTTGTTGTTGATTACTTCTGGTATCTCTACGCTTCTCTTTGACGAGATAGAGATATTGGCATTACTGCTGGTTGTTAGTTTTTAGTTATCAAGAATTCGGAACTTCCAACACGTGAAACATTGTAAACATCTTCTCTGAAAAAAGAAAGAAGGATGAATGTAACACACCCCCCCCACTTCGTGAATTTCGTGTACATTGTGTAATTACTTTTGTGATTTACTATTGTTTCTCTTAGCAGTAAGAAGGGCGCCTCCCCTTTCCGAGAGGAGAGATTCATTTCTCACATAGCTATGGCTGAAGTCCAAGTTGTGTAATCTGTCGAAAGTTGATTACATAATTTTCACCCAACACATTAGAGCTAGAGATTGGAGACTAGAGAGTAGACATTTTGCTTAGCATAGTGTGGAGAAGAAAGAAAGTTTTCCCTTTGAAAACTTTTGTGGAGATTGTTGTGTAACACTTTCATGATAATAGATCTTTTCATTGATGGTGGAATTCGTCTTTGTCATGGATAGCTAGCAAGGTCTCTTCTTCCTTTTGAATCCAAGTAGCATAATTTTCATTTCATACAAGTAGTTTACTTTGATGTGTGGTGTTTTATTGAGGTAGCTTCATTTCATTCCATACCACTAGCAGCTTATTAATGATAAGTTCGCTTTGCGTGGTCCACTGGAGATCATCTTGAGTTTAACTTCGATTGTGATTTGTATACTTATATGCGTCGTCTTGATGGTGTATGTATGCTAAATTGTAATCTAAACATCTTTTGCTATCCCTTTGAAGATTGCACTAATTTTGCTCAAGCTGTCCAACGTGAGGCTAGGTGAAATTCGGTCGAAGTCTGCCGAAATTGAGCTTTGCATATCTTGCATTTAGAATAGAATATAAGTCTCTTAGGCCCTATGCTCATTTACTTTCTGCATATTTCTGGTTAGCTTTAGGAAAACGAACTTATTGCCAAATCATACGCGCAAAATCCCCTTCAAATCATCCATCTATTGTTAACTGCAAGAATCTTGAACAATTGTGTAAGTCCCCTCGTAAGAACACAGCAATTCACATCAAACCAACTAAGGGTATTCTAAGTATTCGGAACCTTGGAGTTGAACGTGCGAACTTTCTCACAATCTTAAAGCACGTAATACTTTGATCAAGAGAGAACGGAGTAGCCTTCAGACTATTTTGTTCTACTGATTGGTGCGGTCATAAAAATCACATCAACACAACATTCTTCATTATCGCAGGCTACACTCATTACTTTCTCGCTGCTCTTGCATCGACTTACATTAGTTTTGCATTCTCTTTCTTCTTCACTTTGGCATTCACAACCTTTGTCTCTGGCATTCTCTTTTCGAAACCTTGGTCGAGCGCCATTTTGGCTTGACTCAACGCTCTGATCTCTTGAATGAAGAAGGCATTCTATACTCACTAGTAGCCTCCTTCACTACATTCTCTCGACAGTAAAGTATTTCTATATCTCTGTAGTCGTCATCGGGGTAGCTGGGAGGAAAGAAGTCCAGAGAGTTATCGAGCTTCAGGCTACATTTTCCAGGCATGTTTAAAAATGTCTTTGGATTACTAAATCGTGTGTATTGATTTGTCTCTCTCTTTTCTTTTAATGAATCGAACTGCAATGAAGATATATTCTTGGAAACACGTCTAGATAAATGAATTAAACATCCAAATTCTCTAAAACATTCTTTGCTCCGTCTAGTTGAAATATCTCTTGTTTTTCATTCAACCAGCTGTAGCCTTTTCTAATGTCCCCTTCTCAAATGTGATCATTGCAGTTGACCGTTGGCCTATTCTGGAGACCCATAGGCTACTCGGATGGTCAAATTAGGGTTTCCTAATTTTGAGGAGGTTATTGCTTGAAGTTTGAAAATCGGATTGCGGATTCTTTCTGGGTTTTCAGAGAGCTTCGCGGTGGTATGGTCAGTTTGGCATTTCGGGCAACTTCATGAATTTACTATTTTTAGTAAATTCTATTTTTGGTAGTGGACAGGTTGGGTTCAGTTCAGTTGGTCTTCTTCTTCAGTTGGTTCAGCTGGCACTTCCGTTTTTGGCCTTTGGGTGCATTTTCCATGGAGAGATAAGTATTTTCACATTATAATATTATATTTTAATATTATAACACCCCCCCCTTGCCTAGCATTACGACTTAATGTTGTTTTTAAAAAGGGGACCTAAAGGGTCAATGCGTCATTGAGAGATAAATTACATTTTTAAAGTCAAATTATGGGGTTAAGTGAAATGGACGCCTTCTTGAGGAGAGATGGTTTTTTTTTATAAAAGTGAAATATTTTATTTAAAGGAAAAAAGGACGCCACTTTTTGGAGGGAATGTGTTTGAATTCAAAATTAGGGTTTGGGCGCCCTTCTTGAAGGTTCTAGAAGGCTCTTCTCACATCTATTTATTCTGGCCTCAGCTCTTCATTTGGGATCTTTTGTGTACTACACCGTTATGCTGCTGAATTGTCTTCAGGCACTCGCTTCGAGGAAAGCACACCTCCTAGCAATGGCTCATCTTCTTGCTTGAAAGATAGCAACTAGTTGAGAGTTAGCTTGTAATAGGTTTGATTTGCATTTTCAATTTAGTATTGGCATTTTGGAGTTCTAGTTTGCATTTTCTGTTCATTCCAGAGTTGCTGATGTTGCATGGCTGTAGGTAGTTTTCATTCATATATCAAAAACAAAAAAAGATATTGTTCTGGGTATTAGTCATATCATCTTTTCTACTTGGGGCGACCCTACTTGCAAGTTTGTAGAATTTATAATTAAGTTTCTGATTTTTCCTAGCTAAATCACCCCTACTGGAGGGCCGTACCATTTGGGGAATGTCTTGGGATTTGTGCAAATTAAATGGGAGCTGTTTGGTGTGGTTTTAAGTGTTCATTTTAGGCGCCTTCATCCTTAGAGCAATCTGCACTTCGTTTCATGCCATTAGAGTGAGATTTGAGCAAGATATGAGCAATTGAGTGATTGTTATGTTGCAGATTTCTTCTTTTTATGCTGCAGGTCTGATATATCAGAATCAAGAAAGTTATCCCTTTGACTAGGATTGAGCATTGGAAGTCACATTTGGCATTGGGGAAGGCATACTATTCAATTGCAGCAATAAAGAACTTGAAAACTCTAGATTTAAATGAACATTCTGACATATTGTAAGCTGTTAGTAGTACTATCAGCCATTCTTCTTCTATCTCTCATTTAATCTATTGTATTTCCCACTAAATAAGTGGAAGAGGCTGGCTTGCTGCCTATTTACTTTCAGTTAAGTAGTTTAGGGACCCCGTGACCATATGCTCGCCATCACTCGGCGCCATTCTTGATTAGGGTTACTTGAGTTCATCATGCATTGATCCTCTGACCATATGCTCGCCCTCACACGGCGCCATTCTTGGTTAGAGTTCCTTTCCAATTGTGCATCTGCATTAGACCCTCTGACCAATGCTCACACCTTGCCCACATCGGGATCCTGGTGTACATTCGGGTTAGAGTTACTTTCCGCATCGTTTTGGTTTAGAGCTAACCTTAACGGGTGCGTGTTGAATTGTAATTGTAATTGCATTGCAAAAAACAAAAAAAAATTGGTTTGGTTCATTACAGTGGTATCAGAGCCATGATTCTGCCAACCTGTGCCCTACAGTGATTCAGTTGTCAGATGAGTGACAGTGATTGCAGATACTTCACCAGAAGTCAGGCCAAAAGACAACAGACACATCTTCTGCTAGTGCCGGAAGCAAATACCTTGTCAGAAGCTTTGAGAGAAACAAGAAGAGTAGTAGATACTGGTAAAACAGTTGAGAACATGGCTGAAAGTCATAAGCAAGCCATGGATGAAAGAGATGAAAGGATGGAAAAGAAATTTGATGGTATGATTGAGTTGACGTCTCGGTTACTTGCACGAATGGACCAGCAAATTCCTCAGAATCATATTCCTAATCAAAACCATGCTACAGGAGAAAATAGTGGAGTCAATGGGAACAATGGTAATGGAGGGAGTAGAACTATTGGTCAGCATGAGGCCACCTCTAGAGGAACAGCCTCTAGGCCTCTCTTTCCTACATTCACTCAGAGGGAGGAACCGCAAGTTGAAGCTGTCATTCCTTTTGCAGATGATGCCAGGCAAGCCTACATGGAGTATGCCACCTTACCCCCTGATCTTAGAGACCAATGGTCTTTTGATCAATTCTTGAACCAAAGAAACAAAAGAAACAGAGGAAGAGTTGATAACCGTGCTCATATGGCTCCTAGAACCGATTATCAACAAGCCCTTGGGAAGGTGTCATTGGCTCACTTCAATGGAAGTGATAATTGTTCAGCAAGATCATGGGTTCAGAAGTTAGACAACTACCTTTCACTTCGTCCCATGCCAGAAGAAGATGCCATCAAGTTTGCAACGCTTCATTTGGAGGGAGCTGCCCAAGAGTGGTGGTACCATGGTTTGGTCACACTTGGCCACAACCTCATTCGAACCTACGATGAATTCGCCAATAAGCTAATTGATAGGTTCGACACTAAGGATCCTGAAGTGAAATTTTGTGAGCTTGCACAATTGAAGTAGCATGGCTCCTTGGATTCCTACATAGCTGATTTCCAAAGGCTTTCCATGAGGGTGCCCAACATCACTGAAAGAAGATTGGTTGTATTGTTTTCTAAAGGATTGGTTGAGCTCTTGAAAGGGTGGGTTAAAGCCTTCGATGCACCAAGTCTCGAAGAAGCCATCAAAAAGTCTCGAAGTACGGAGTTATCAGCCCCTAGGCCTAAATTTCCACCAAAGCCATTTGGTCACAAGAAGGATAAGAGGCATTTTTCAAATCAGCAAAAGAAGTTCCCACCCAAGTTGACTGAAGAGCAACGTGAGCAGCTTAGAAAAGAGGGCAAGTGTTATACATGTTTGGAGCCTTGGGTTAAAGGTCATAGATGTCCTGGAAGAGGGCGTTCTAATCAAATGGGGGCTTATTCTGATTATGGATCAGAATCTGATCTGTCTGATCAGCAGTCTTATTTTGGGGACAGCGAGGAATAAAGAGCTCCAAAGGAGTCCGGTCATGAGCAAGGAGTTGGGGCCCCTATTGCCCAACTCTCTAATTTCCAAAAGAACGAATCTTTCAAGGTTCGTGGTGGAGTTGGAGGTCATCGGATTGTTGCCTTAATTGATACTGGGGCAACACATAACTTCATTGATGAAGGTGTAGTTGCAAAGAGGGGTCTCAAAACAAAAGAATTTGAAGGATTCAAAGTTATGGTGGCTGATGGGTTTCATATCTCCTACAACCAAAGAGTCCCTAACATGTCCATACAGTTAGGCAACTATGAAGTCAAAGATGACTTCTATGTGGTTACTATTGGTGACACTAATGCAGTACTTGGTATACAATGGTTACGCTCTCTTGGAGAAATCTCTCTCAATTTACAAACAATGGAGCTCAAGTTCCAATCTGATGGAAAGAGGGTGGTGTTAAGAGGAATGTCCAATGGAGGTCCTCGAATTGTTTCATTCAAAAGAATGGAGAGGCTGATTCGGCATGATCAAGTTGAGTGGGCTGCGGAATGCATGGTTCTTCCGGCTAGTCCAGTTGAGACAAAGAGGGACTATCCTCCAGACATCTAGTCTATACTTACCAAGAGGAGTAAGGTGTTTGCTGATTTACCTCCTGGGCCACCTCCTGAAAGAGGAGCAAAGCATGTCATTGAACTCAAAGAAGGGGCCAAGCCAGTCATCACAACACCATATCGGTATCCTAAGAAGCAGAAGGATGAGATCGAGAAAAACATAAAAGAACTCTTGGAGATGGGTTTCATTCGTCCAAGCAAGAGTCCCTTCGCTTCAGCAATAGTCCTTGTAAAGAAAAAGGATGGCACCATCCGCATGTGTGTGGACTATCGTGCCTTGAATCAAAGCACCATAAAGAATCGGTATCCTATTCCTCGAATTGATGAGCTCATTGATGAGCTACATGGTGCCAAATTCTTTTCGAAAATTGATTTGAGGTCGGGCTACTATCAAATCCGGATGAGAGGTTCAGATGTCGAGAAGACGGCATTCAGATGCCACTATGGACACTTCGAGTTTCTAGTCATGCCTTTTGGGTTGACTAATGCTCCGGCCACTTTTCAATCTTGCATGAACAGAGTTTTCCAGAAACAATTGAGGAAATTTGTGCTGATTTTCTTTGATGATATTCTCCTCTTCAACAAAACTTGGGAAGAACATCTCAAGCACTTGAAGGAAGTGCTTAGCATTCTTAAATCGGAGAGTTTGTTTGCCAAAGAGTCCAAATGTGAATTTAGAATGAAGGACTTGCTCTACCTTGGCCATATAATCAGCGCTGAAGGAGTGAAGGTTGATCCTGAAAAGATCAAAGCAATAGTTGATTGGCCACCTCTAGAAAACTTGACTCATTTGAAGGGATTCTTGGGTCTATGTGGCTTCTACAGAAGGTTTGTGAAGGGGTACTCTCAAAGTGCTACTCCCCTTACTGACCTCACTAAAAAGGGGGCTTTCATGTGGTCAGGAAAGGCTCAAAGTGTTTTTTATAAGTTCAAGAAAATCATGAGTTCTTGTCCAATGTTGGCTATACCAGATTTCTCCAAGCCTTTCAAGTTGCAATGTGATGCATCAAGAGAAGGTGTTGGTGCTGTTTTGATGCAAAACAAACATCCCATTGTGTTCGAAAGTAGAAAACTAAGGGGTGTTGAAAGGACCTATTCTATCTACGACAAAGAAATGCTTGCAATCATGCATGCATTAGCCAAGTTCAGACAATATCTGGTCGGGAGAAAATTCGTGGTCAAAACTGATCACAATAGTCTCAAGCACTTCATGCATCAGAAGGATTTGAACGAGACAACAAAAGTGGGTGAGTAAGCTTCAAGCTTACGATTTTGACATTGAGTATGTCAAAGGGAAGAACAACATTGTGGCTGATGCTTTATCCAGAAGACCCCATTTGAGCTCATTGTGTGAGCTTACTGTTGATTGGAAGGAGATGTTGCTTGCTGATTATGCCAAAAATCAGTTCGCAACCAACATCATTGAAGGTACTTTTCATGATGAAAGGTACAAGGTAATTGATGGATTGAAACATTACAAGGGAAGGATCTTTTTGGTGGTTGATTCCAAACTTAAGAAGAAGATTTTGATGACCTTCCATGACATTCCACTTGCTGGTCACCAAGGGTATTTCAAGACATACAGGCAGATTCGAGAGAGGTTCTCTTGGAAGGGGCTGAAAGAGGAAGTTCAACGTTACATCAAGGAGTGTAGCACTTGTCAAATGAACAAAAATGAGCACTCTTCCAGCTGGTCTATTGCAGCCACTTCTCATTCCTAATCAAAAATGGGAAAGTATTTCGATGGACTTCATCACGAGATTGCCTAGGGCTCAAGGCAAAGATTGTATCTATGTTGTAGTGGATAGATTGACAAAATTTGCTCATTTCTTTGCCATTACCAGCTCGTTTTCAGCAGCTCAAGTTGCAGATCTATTTTTCCATGAAGTGTTTAGATTGCATGGGTTGCCGAAAAACATTGTAAGTGATAGGGACAGCAAGTTCCTAAGCACCTTTTGGCAAGAAGTTTTCAGGATGAGTGATACAGTGCTTACTCCGAGCACTAGCTATCACCCTCAAACAGATGGTCAAACTGAGATAGTGAACAAATGGTTGGAGGGCTATCTTAGAAATTATGTCTCGGAGCAACAAAGAGCATGGGTGAAATGGCTTCACATTGGGGAGTATTGCTACAATTCATCCTTCCACATGTCTATAAGGATGTCTCCGTTCATGGCTCTCTATGGTTATGAGGCCCCTAGCTTTGTTGATTTGGTGTTTGGTGACAGCAAAGCGCCTCAAGCCAAGGATTGGTTGCAGCAAAGTCAAGATATTTTAAAGTCCTTGAAGAACAACCTTCAAATAGCACAAAATCAGAAGAAGATGTACGCTGATCAGCAGCGTGTTGAGCGCTCATTTAAGATTGGTGATATGGTTTATCTTTGACTTCAGCCTTACAGATAGTCTACACTCAAGAAGAGTGGAGCGGAGAAACTCAAACCTCGCTTCTATGGGCCATTCAAAGTTGTCAGAAAGGTTGGAGCAGTGGCTTATGAGTTGGAACTACCATCGAGTAGTAAGGTCCACAACGTCTTCCATGTGTCTCGCCTCAAGAAGGCACTTGGACACAATGTTGTTGCTTCGTCACAGTTGCCTCCCTTAGATGAAGAAAGGCAGTTGACCTTGATTCCAGAAGAGATTATTGATTCCAGAGAGCGTTCTTTGAGGAGGAGGACAATCAAAGAGTACTTGGTGAAGTGGAAGAATTTACCCTTGGAGGATGCTACTTGGGAGAATGAGGAGATTCTACAGCATCCAGACTTGCGATTGCTTGAGGGCAAGCAATCTTGGGGAGGGCGGACTTGTTGTGACCTTTTTCACACATCGCCCCATTGCAAATGGGGACCCCCCTAATTTTGGCTTTGCTTTTCGGTCGTTTTGTTGTTGTCTCTCTTTTCTGTCGTCTGTCTTTTTGGGGACGTGCCCACCATTGAATTTAAACGTGAATTTGGCCAAGTTTGGAAAATTAGGGTTTGTGCTTTCCTGGTCAGTCCAAGATCAAACGAAGTGAATAAATTGCAAATAGAGCTTAACATTGTTGTCAGTGTGCTTCCAGCAGGCTCTCAACAAATTTTCATTAGATTCTAACTACTTACTATTTTTAGTAAGTGTGCAATTACAGGCAATCAGTCAGCATTTTTGAAATTCCGACAATCACACTACATTCGGAGCACATCAGGCTGCTCGTGCGCAAAATTTGAACTGAAACAGGCAACTTTCTATTTTTAGCAGTTCGGCTTCCAGAGCGAATTTCGGGGCTTAGATGCAGAGTTTTCCTTTGCATGTCGGCATATTCCTTGTGGGTTTTTCGAGAGCTTCGCGATGGTGTGACATGCAAATGGAGATAATCACTCAGTAAGGAACTTACTATTTTTAGCAGGTGCGCCCCGGCAGCCGCTTCCCAGCACTTCAGAATCATGAGTTGATCGCAATGCAGCAGAAATGAAGACAAACAGAGATCATTTGATACGCATGCAGAGCAAATTAGGGTTTCCAGCTTCGGGGCCTGAAAAGAGGGGTAAAAAGGCAGAATTTGCGAAAACCGGTGTAAACCACCGCGATCAGCATCCTTCAGGCTACCTGCTGGTAAAATTTCAAGTCAAAAGGAGCACTTACTATTTATAGTAAGTCATTTTGGAAACAGGCTAAAAATAGCAAATTAGTTGCGTGCACCGATGCCAACAGTAAGGTCACGTGGTGAGGAACACGTCATTCAAATTTCAAATCAATCGGAGCAGTGGAGCTATCAGAAGCAAGCAGTTACTATTTATAGCAAATCCCCTTCAGAAATGGGCTAAAAATAGCAGGCCGACTAAAAATAGCAGTGTCAACAGGATAACAGGGTCGTGAGGATGCAGTGTTTAAAATTTCAAATCATTCTGAGCTTCAGAGATGCAAAAATCAGAGGGCTTACTATAAATAGCAGGGCATGGACAAACTGGCCAAAACGAGGAAAAAGTGACTAAGTCTGGAACTTCATCCTGTAGCTATGCCAAAATGCGCCCAAGTTGATGAAGACGTGATAAAAATTTCTAAGTATGGAAGCTCATCCACCTGCCACCTCCAAATGCGCCATCCTTGAGGAGTTGCTAAAAAATTTCTAAGTCAAATGTTTTATCCTCCTCCACTGGCAAAATGCGCCCAAGGAAAGAAAGGGTCAAAGAAGTCAAATGTTTTCATCCTGCATGAGGTACAAAATGCGCCCAAATAGAGGCATGTAAGGACAAAATGAGGAAGCCCAAGGGTCACTTGTTGGAGGCATCGTAAAAGTTTTATCCTTCACACCTTGCTAAATGCGCTCAAGCTGGTCAACAAGTCAACAAATCTTCATCCTTCTTGCATGGGAAAATGCGCCCAAATGGGGCCATGAAATATTCCGAGCCAAATTTTTTCGTTTTTTCAATTTACAAATTACAAAGCAGTGCAGCAGTTAAGGTTAGACGATGAACCAAAACGTACTGAAGCAACTCTAACCAGTATGTACACCAGGATCCCGATGTGGGCAAGGTGTGAGCATTGGTCAGAGGATCTGAAACAAACTGCTTATGCAATCGAGCATATGGTCAGAGGATCTTCTACTCTAAATGCTGAAAGGGAACTCAACGTCAAGTATGTGCTACCCAATCCAATGCGGAGTGAGGGGCGACCATATAAAGGAGTGATTACAGAATTCAATGCTTGAAATGAAATGCTGAAACTAGAAATTCTCAACACCCAGAATGTGCTTGCTCACCCAGAATGGGAAGTAGCTACCATAGGGCGGAGATTCTATCTATTACAACAATTACTGAAGAAGAATGAGTATTACATCAACAATAAAGCAATATTCAAAGAATCGACTGGTCAGTACTACTGCCAGCTTACAAGGTATTATTGCCTGCGAATCAAGATATAAGATGCTCTTTCAATGGTGCATACAATAAGAATCCTTTTGCAAAGGCTATAAGGAAACCTTAACACCAACCCAATAAGGAAGATGCAGATTTCTCAAACTGTCATATCAGATCTGCACTTTTTGTTACATAACCAGCAACTTACAAACTTAAAGAATTGTTCATAACTTCCTCAGATATGACCCGATTGATGTGAAATAAAATGCAATGCACTCTAATGATAATGGCGACCAAAACCAAACTCTAACACAGACCCAAATACCACTAGTTTAATTTGCACGGAATTCAAGACAGCCTTGATATGGTACGGCTTCTTGAAAGGGCGATCTGCCTTTAAAATTCAATGCTTTCATTAAAAAATCTGCAAATTAGAACATGAGGGCGCCTAGACCTAGCAATGGATATGAGCTAACACCCAGAACGAATTTCTGATTATTTTTTGACTTATGAATAAAATATGAATCTGCTGTATCATTAATTGCAAAATGCTGAAAACCCTCTAACATGCCAATGAGATCTATCAATGCAAAACTCAAACTACAATGCAAAACTTACTACAAAACACTCAAATAAGCAAACCTCTCCACTAGGTGCTGTCTCTCAAGCACGAAGTCGAGCCCAATCTAGGAGGCATTCATTCCTCGAAGCAATCCCGCAACCATTTCGGCAGCATAACAATAGCATAGACCAAAGATGAAGAAATGATGCACAAAGCCTTCCTTTTATAACTTTCGGTTGACTTCTTGAAACCCTAAATCCTCATCACTGTCAAAACCCTAACTCTTTCTTCAAAATGGCGTCCTTTTTTCCCTTTAAGCTCAATAATGATATTTTAAATAAAAATCCACACTTTGATAAATGCGCCCACCTTATACCTGTTTTGACTTTGATAAATAATAAATTAATCTTAATGAAGTCGCCACCCTCAAAAGACCACCTTTTAAAAAGACTTTAAGTGATTAAGCTAGGCTAAGGGGGGAGTCAACGTTAAATTATAACATTAAATGTGACTTTAATAAAAATAGCCCAACTTATTTCTCCAACTGCGCCCCGAAGCCATCAATGAACAAGCCAACCAATCAAACTGACATAGGAAGTCAACCAAGCTGAACCCAACTGAAAAGCTGCCAAAAATAGAATTTACTAAAAATAGTAAATTCCAGAAAATGCTCTGAATGCCGAGATGAACATACCACTGCGAAGCTCTCTGAAAACCCAGAAAGAATCCGCCATTGAATCCATCATCTCTGAGCAATGACTTCCTCAAAAATAGGAAACCCTAATTTATCTTCCAACTAGCCTTCGGGTTCCCAAGGAAAAGGCCAACGGTCACTGGAAAGATCAGGTTTGAGAAGGGGACATTACAGGCCATGTGAAGACAAGAGTTGAAGGCGTTGAAAATGCCAAGTGAGGGATGAATAAGCTAAGGCGTGGTTAATACTCCCCTCCAAGTGTGATGTGCACCTAAAGAGTATAGGTTGGTGAGTGATAAGTAAGGCGTTGAAAGTGCTAAGTAATGAAAAATATGGCCTAGGCGTTGAAGTTCAAAAAAATATCCCACTACATGTATAAGGTGCGCCTAGGGTAAGGGTGAAGATAAAATACAAGGTGGTGAATAAAATAAAGGATGTGCCAGGCGTTGGGATTAAATATCCTCCATGACAGGTGCCTTCATGAATAAAAAAAATTTCTAAGTGAAGTTGATGAAATTTCCACCACTGGCGAACAAATAAAATTTTCTAAGGCAAATTTTCAAAATGCAAGGTGATTTAAAATTTCTCTAAGGCAAAATATTTTCTTAGAAAATACGCCTGGACATGAAGGTGATGAAGTTCTCCTTGGAGCACAAGCAGGATTGCCAGTGATGAAGTCAGAAGATGTTGGCAGTGCAAGGACAATAAAAAAAATTTCCAAGTCAAAGCAAAGAAATACTCCAGGATCGAAGAACAAGAATAAATTTGATGAAAGAATATTTTCTAAGGTTCAAAATTCAAGAAAATTAAATGTACCCCTTCGTTTGGATACACATGAATTCGATGCTTTCTGGGGGAAATTTTCTTCTGGGTATTGGACGTCTGCGATGAGGAATGGGTCTCAAAGTCTTCCACAGCTTGCTAGGAATTCTGAGGTGAAGATTTTTGATGGGCACCAGGTTGATGAATTTCCTAAGGAAAATTTGAGAAATTTTCTAGGCAAGGAAAATTGTGTTAAAAATGCCTTGGCGGATGAATTTGAAATTGAGTGCCTAGATAATTTTTCATCAAATTCCTGATGAAACGATTTTTCCTGAATCTAAGTTGGATGAAATATCAGAGTGAAATATGCGCCAGGAGGAATGCAAGGTGATACGTCCTTGAGGATGATGAGATTTGGCTAAGGCATGAAGGATTGAACGCCAAGTTGGCTAGTGAAGGCGATGAACGCTTGGAAGTTAGAGCGTGAAAATCAGGTAAGTAGAGTGAATTTATGTTATGAAGTGTTCTGATACCCTTCTCCTTGCTTGTTTTGTAGGAGGAACGTCAAGACCAAGCGGTGATGACTTAGAGTGATGAAACAAGTGATTCAAGACGACATCTCAACCTCGAAGGAAGAAAATTGCAAGAAAATGGCTAAGTGTTGAGACTTAGTATAACTCAAGTGACAAAGAATGGAAGCTCGAGCAAAGTTGAAGAACAACGTCAAGAAGAAGATAAAGAGCAGTTGAACTCCAGATTCTATCAAATTTTATTATCTGAGGAGGCAATCTTAGAGACTCTTTTATCCTCCTCCAAGCGATCAACAGAATTGGCTGAACGCGAACAACAGAGCAGTGTGAACGCATTTCAAAGCTAGAATCTTCTAGAAGATGGTGGCCATTAATGGCTCATTTATTACCCCACTCCTCTTGGTGGCGGTTTTTAGGGCGAATCTTGTTTAGGGCTGAGGTGGCACAATCCTGGCCATCCAGCCGATTGTAATCTGAGCCGTCCGTTGGACTTGGCCAACTATAAAAGGGGGAGTCCCCCTCATTTGTATCTCATTAGACATAGAGGTAGAAGTTAGACAGTAGAGAGTAGAGGAACAACTTAGAAGTAGCTTAGTATAGATTGATAGTGTAGTTTGAAGAAGAGGGAAAGCTTTCCCTTGAAAACTTTGTAAGAAATTGTTGTGAACACTCTCTCAATACAAGAGTTTTTCATTGATGGTGAATTTCGTCTTTGTTGTGAGTAGCTAGCAAGGTTTCTTCGTCCTTCCGATTCAAATGGTAGCGTAAAATAGTTCAAAATAGTATAATTTTCATTCCATGCAAGTAGATGTTAGTTGTGGAATGTGGTCTTCAATTTGGGCAAACTTTGTCTATCCATACCACTAGTGGACTCGCTAATGGTGAGTTCGCCTTGCGTGGTCAACTGGAACATCGCGGACTTAACTTTGTTTGTGATTGACACGTTTGTATGCGTCGTTGTGACGGTGTCTTCGTGTTGAATTATGATCTGAACACTTTGAGCTACTCCTCTGAAGATTGCACCAGTTTTGTGGAGGTTGTCCGAAGTGAGGCAAAGCAGAGCCTGGTTGAAGCTTGTGAGAATTGATTGCCATGTCCCACGCCTTAGAATAGATTTAGACTTTCTAAACCTTACATCATTTCAATTCAGTACTTTCTGATTAGAATAGGAAACCTGTGCTTCATAGACAAATCTTTCGAGCATTTAAATTCCTTTCTCCGCTGCTGAACAATTCCGTAAGTCCCCTTGAAATACCAGCAAATCACATCGAGCCAACTGAGCCTATTCGCACTAAAAGAACCTTGGAGTTGAACGCACGAACTCTCTCGCAATCTTAGCGTGTTGGATACTTTAATCAAGAGAGAATAGGGTAGCCGTTGGCGACTTTATCCTGCGTTGGTGCGGTCACGAAAAACACATCAACAGGGCTGTAATGTCCCCTTCTCAAATGTGATCGTTGCAGTTGACCGTTGGCCTATTCTGGAGACCCGTAGGCTACTCGGATGGTGAAATTAGGGTTTCCTAATTTTGAGGAGGTTATTGCTTGAAGTTTGAAAATCGGATTGCGGATTCTTTCTGGGTTTTCAGAGAGCTTCGCGGTGGTATGGTCAATTTGGCATTTCGGGCAACTTCATGAATTTACTATTTTTAGTAAATTCTATTTTTGGCAGTGGACAGGTTGGGTTCAATTCAGTTGGTCTTCTTCTTCAGTTGGTTTAGCTGGCACTTCCATTTTGGCCTTTGGGTGCATTTTCCATGGAGAGATAAGTATTTTCACATTATAATATTATATTTTAATATTATAACACCCCCCCTTGCCTAGCATTACGACTTAATGTTGTTTTTAAAAAGGGGACCTAAAGGGTCAATGCGTCATTGAGAGATAAATTACATTTTTAAAGTCAAATTATGGGGTTAAGTGAAATGGACGCCTTCTTGAGGAGAGATGGTTTTTTTTTATAAAAGTGAAATATTTTATTTAAAGGAAAAAAGGACGCCACTTTTTGGAGGGAATGTGTTTGAATTCAAAATTAGGGTTTGGGCGCCCTTCTTGAAGGTTCTAGAAGGCTCTTCTCGCATCTATTTATTCTGGCCTCAGCTCTTCATTTGGGATCTTTTTTCTACTACACCGTTATGCTGTTGAATTGTCTTCAGGCACTCGCTTCGAGGAAAGCACACCTCCTAGCAATGGCTCATCTTCTTGCTTGAAAGATAGCAACTAGTTGAGAGTTAGCTTGTAATAGGTTTGATTTGCATTTTCAGTTTAGTATTGGCATTTTGGAGTTCTAGTTTGCATTTTCTGTTCATTCCAGAGTTGCTGATGTTGCATGGTTGTAGGTAGTTTTCATTCATATATCAAAAACAAAAAAAGATATTGTTCTGGGTATTAGTCATATCATCTTTTCTACTTGGGGCGACCCTACTTGCAAGTTTGTAGAATTTATAATGAAGTTTCTGATTTTTCCTAGCTAAATCGCCCCTACTGGAGGGCCGTACCATTTGGGGAATGTCTTGGGATTTGTGCAAATTAAATGGGAGCTGTTTGGTGTGGTTTTAAGTGTTCATTTTAGGCACCTTCATCCTTAGAGCAATCTGCACTTCATTTCATGCCATTAGAGTGAGATTTGAGCAAGATATGAGCAATTGAGTGATTGTTATGTTGCAGATTTCTTCTTTTTATGCTGCAGGTCTGATATATCAGAATCAAGAAAGTTATCCCTTTGACTAGGATTGAGCATTGGAAGTCACATTTGGCATTGGGAAGGCATACTATTCATTTGCAGCAATAAAGAACTTGAAAACTCTAGATTTAAATGAACATTCTGACATATTGTAAGCTGTTAGTAGTACTATCAGCCATTCTTCTCCTATCTCTCATTTAATCTATTGTATTTCCCACTGAATAAGTGGAAGAGGCTGGCTTGCCGCCTATTTACTTTCAGTTAAGTAGTTTAGGGACCCTCTGACCATATGCTCGCCATCACATGGCGCCATTCTTGGTTAGGGTTACTTGAGTTCATCATGCATTGATCCTCTGACCATATGCTCGTCTGCATAGGCGCATTCTTGGTTAGAGTTCCTTTCCAGTTGTGCATCTGCATTAGACCCTCTGACCAATGCTCACACCTTGCCCACATCGGGATCCTGGTGTACATTCTGGTTAGAGTTAGCTTCCGCATCGTTTTGGTTTAGAGCTAACCTTAATGGGTGCGTGTTGAATTGTAATTGCATTGGGTAAAACAAACAAAAAATTGGTCCGGGTTCATTACACCTTCTTATCTTGTACCCAAGTTTTTAATCGGCTTCTCCTCTCTGGTTACTTGAGACTAAACCTACTCTTTTTCTTTGGTTCTTGAATCTTGGTCAGGTCCTTAAATATAATCTTTATTAGAAGTTGATATGAATTCAAACTATGGAAATTCTTGAAAGTCGATAAAGAATAGTATTTCTTTCCTCTTAAGAATAAGGAATGAACATTGTATTTGAAATGTAAAGGTAATGAATTTAGAGCTGAGTCATAAGACCTCTTTCTCTTCTCTTAAAGTCAGAAATGAGTTATTCTCCTGAATGTAAAAGAAAGAATTAAGAATTGAGTCTCTGATAAAATAAACTCCATGGGTTAAGAATTTAAATGCCTAGTAAGGGTGAGAGTGCTGACAGCACAAGAAACATGCTCAATATTGATAAAATCCTTGGCCAAGGTTATGATGCTTTGAATAAGCATTAGTCAGCCAT
>VDFB02324691.1:16843-56155 GCA_007258455.2 Sequoia sempervirens | reverse complement strand
TGCAGATGACACTCTCCTTTTTGGTCAGGCTTCCATAATGGAAACAAAAATAATCAAAATAGTTCTTTCAGATTATTGCTTGGCCTCGGGCCAGTCCTTCAATGTAGAGAAATCTAAAATATTTTTAGTTAATGTGAACCCCTTTGTCAAAGCTAAGCTTTTAAAAATTTGGGGATTTCAAAGTGGTACTTTACCTTGCAAATATTTAGGAATCCCTTTCTTCTCGGGTAAAGAAAAACATAATTTTTGGGATAATCTTATATCTTCCACCTCTAACAAAATTCTTCTTTGGAAATCCAAATGGCTTTCATTTGCAAGAAAACTGATTTTACTAAAGTCTATTCTTCACTCTTTACCTATTTATTTAATGTCAATTTTAAAAATCCCATATGGGAAAGGTTTAGCTCTGCATAAAATCTTTAGGAATTTCCTTTGTGTTGAAAATGTAACATAGAAGAAGATAATTCCTTTGATGGCTTGGGAAAATGTTTTTAAATCAAAAGCTTTAGGGGGAACAAGAATTAGAGACATTTTCAAACAAAATAAAGCCCTTGGTGCCAAATTGGTTTGGAAATTGTATTACAATTCAAAGAAAAAATGGTGCAAAATAATGAGGTATAAATATTTGGATTCCATGGAAAGGGAAAGAATTTTCACTCAAAGGAACCTTCCAACTGGGTCAAAAATATGGAATTTCATTTGTGCTTGCAAACATGTCATTCTTCCCCACCTCTCATGGTTAGTTAACAATGGTGAGAAGGCCCTTTTTTGGAATGATGCTTGGAATGGTCATCAACCCCTTAAACTTCTAGGAGATTGGACTCAAGTAGAGAATATCTTGAAAAACATTTGGGGAGTTAAAGTGAAAGATTACTTCATCATTAATAAGAATGACCCCTTGCATTCTTTTAGATGGAAGGACTTCAACTTCCTTCTAGTACCCCCTCATTTGAAGGAATCACTTAAAGTAGAACTTTCAAAAAGAAAAATTATTTTCTCAGACAAACCTGATGAAATTATTTGGAAAAAATAAAAGTTAAGAAATTATAATGTAAAAGATGGATACAATTCTTTGGTAAAAAATGATGCACTTTCTTCTTGGCCATCTCACTTATGTTGGGGTTCTAATGTACTTCTAAAAGCAAGGGATTTTAGCTGGTTGGAAATTAAGGACACAATCCTATTAGGCATGAGACTTGATAGATTGGGAATAGCTCCACTTTTCCCTTGAGTATTATGTGGAAAGACATTTGAATCTACTGATCATATTTTAATCAATTGCACCTTCTCATACAAATGTTGGTCATGGTTAATGAATAGGATGGGTTGGCACTCTCCTTTACAAAACTTGATCCTTACCACTTTCAGAGTTGGACAAGATTATTTTCTTCCTCTAAGTTTTCTTGTCTTTGGGAGATTTCCCCCTCAATTCTTATTTAGAATATATGGATTGAAAGGAATAGATGAATATTTAAAGAATAGAATTAATAATTTGAGACATTCAAGAATTAGTTTCTATTTTTTGAAACAAATTATGTCAAGCCTGCAAGAATGTTTCTGAAGCCAGCTTCTCTTGGGATTGGTACATGCAGTGTCTCTATAGGACTCACAATTGAGTTCAAGCGAAATGAGGCACAGGGTGGTGGAGTGGATGGTAAACCAGATTCACCTAAGGACTACATCAAACTAAACTTTGATGGAGCTTCTAGAGGAAATCCTAGAAAATCTAGAGCTGCTTCTGTCCTAAGAGACCATCAAGGAAATTTCATTGGAGAAATTTTCTCAAGTCTACCAGAGGGCACTAATAATACTACAAAATTAAATGCCTTAAAGTTTGGGTTTGAAACTTGCAATTGATCAATCCATCTCTCACATCCTGATTGAAGGTGACTCTATGATTGTGGTGTTTGCAATCTTGAAGGGATACTAGGATTTATGACATTTGAATTACTTGGTTTCTCATATCTGTCATCTTTTGAAAAAAATCTCTTCTTATGAAATAAGGCATTTCTACAGGGAAGCTAATAAATAAGCAGATCGTCTTGCTAATAAAGCCATTGATCTAAATTTGCAGTTAAAAGTACTTTCATACCAGGAATACTTGAACTTAGTGAGTTCATAAATCCAATTCCTTCTCTATTGAATCTTGGTTGTTTGATTATGCTACAGGAATTTTAGATCATTTTGGCTATTTACATGTATTATAGATCTCATTTGATCTTCCAAACAGGTAGTAATTATGTCTTAATCACTTTGTTAAGACATGATGAGAAGAATTTTTCTCTAAGCATTGTGGCTTCTTTGTCTTACACATGTGGAATTATTTTCAACATATGTTAATATGCATTAGCACATAGGCCTCTCCCTCCTTGCACATGTGGCATTCTTCAGTTTATTTTAATTTATGAAGTCTTGTGGGCCCCTCCTCCATGCTAACTGTATTTAGGGAAGTATTCCCTTTTATAGCTATTACTTCCCTTTTATAGCTAGTATGTGGGAACTTGGTGATGAAACTCTTTCTTGAGAATATTGTACAGTACGGGCTATCATACATTCCCAAGAAACAGATTTGGTGGACAATGACTCTTTATTTGTCTCCAATTTGGAGAAATATCCTAGTTTATCTAGGGAAAGGCATACTTATAATGCAACATTTCTAAATTTAAATTTTCAAAGATATTAGCTATGACTTCTCATTTAATGATTTACTGCCACTTCCAAGTCCTTAGTTCTTGTGTTATTGTGATGCAATGCTACAATAGTCGTGTATGACGAGATTATAAAAAATCAACATTCAGACAATTGGCATGGTTCTATCAATTTATTTTTCGGCCCTATTTTGCATTAAATATGTTAGAGGAGCTCTCCTTTTGCATGGTTTTAATGGAAGATAGCGACGGTGGTGATTATGACTCTTGAAATATGGTCTTCATCCCATCTGTATTTGTCTTTCCCAAGGGCTCCAATTTTGTCAGAACCTTGCCTCCTTTCAAATGCTCCTACTTTTGATTATGGCCCATAGGGAATTTGAATTCATGCTATATTTAAAATTGATGTTATCTTGGGAATAAATGACATCTCAAGTCAATTTTTTGTTGCTAAAATGGCCACAACTTCTGATGATTACACTTTGCATTGTGAATTGTGCGAATGTCAGTTGACATGCTCATACATTATGTCAGCTAGGAAACATCGAAGGAATTATGTCAGTAATCTTATTCAATATTTTATCATCCTGGTATGTGATTAACTCCTTGGGAGAGCCATAAATCCAAGGCCCTAATATGTTTTAAATCTAAATAGTACTCAACTTGGTAATGTTGATACGAAAAATTATACTTGGAACTTGTTGGTTTTGTTATATTATGACAAGCTTTCATTTGATCTAGTGATGTTCCCTTTGCATTACTTTTGAAGCAGTAAGGCTTCATATGCAATAATGACTCTACATCAACTGTCTATTATGCTCATGTGAAATACTTATTTATGGTTTTCTTTGCTTCCTTCTCTTTTTAGAAGTTTGGCTTTCTTTTACTTTCCACATGGCTCACCGGCGAAGTCATTTGAAATGTTTGGTTTGTATCACATTGTAGGGTGGGTTGTCTTCTGCAAAAGCTTGGTGACCTTGCATCGCCAGGAAATGCAAAGGCGTTAGTCGGGAACTATCTTGGGGAATTATGACTGGTTGGATTTTTCGTATAATGCTTTTTCCTAATGAGGTTGCTTCTCATTTTGTGTCTAACTTGATGGATGTGCTTTGGTGTAGTGAAATGGTGAAATTTATCACAGGCTCTTACATTCTTCCACATGTTTTCCCTCTCCCTATTTTGTAAAATTCTTTGGATAATTATGATATTCTGAAGGGCTCCAATCTTGTGGGTGGCATCATTTGTCATCAATTTCTAATTTCTGATCATTCCATCACTTCTCTTCTTAATACCATGGCTAACAGTTTAATGGATGATTACTCTTATGGTTTTATATGCAGCCTTCGTAGACTCAAGCCTCAACTAGGGCATACTATTTCAAATATGTTGTTAGACTTGTTTGATTCTGTGCAGTTTTTGATAAGGAACACTCTCACGGATGCACACCCAATTCCTTACTTCCCACCTCCTACTGATCTGGAATCTTTGAAGGAAAGTGACATATACTCTTGAGGATAGCTCGTGGTTCTCTTATTTCTCTCAGATCTGAACATTTGTTTTCCTCCATCTACAGTTTGACTTTTGCTCTTATCGTCTTCGACAATGGGTTTTTCCACCTTTCGTGTTTGTTGGTTCAACTTCTTTTGCATGGCTTCTCAACTTTTTGGTTACGTCGCCTCTCTATTTTGATGGCTCAACTCTTTCGACTTGGCCCCCCATTGATTGGGGTTTTTGGTCTTCCTTCTCATAAATTATAATTTTGCTATCTAGCTTACAACTTTGCTAGCTTTTTGGAATACAATGTATCACTCATCAACCCATGGAGGGGAATTTTATTTTTTTCTTAGTTCATGGGTCATTTCTATATGACTTTTGTAAATGCTAAATATGGAAAATTTTGTTCTTTCTGTGTCATATCGTTCTTTTGTAATACCTCATGTAATCTTCTTTTTCATTAAGAAAAGTTTGTGGCTTTGCTACTTTTATTTTTTTTTTAAAATGTTTGTTAAATATTGATGAGCAAATGATTAATTTGTAAAGAAAATTTGAAGTTTGATTGGTTTGTTTTGATTTGATAGCCAAATAAAATAAAATAGTTCTCAATTAATTCTAAAATAAAATAGAATAATTTTTTATGTAAATAAAAAATTTATCCAATGACTTATAAGAAAAGTTCTTGGATAGTTCTAAAATAAAATAAAATAATTTTTAAGTAAATGAAAAAGTTTTCCAATAACTTATAAGAAAAAACTCTCCAATAAAGAAAATAACTCAAGAATGATATATTTAAAATATAAACAAACTCCAAAAGTCTTACATTTACCTCTATATTCGGAAAAAAGTAGAGCAACTTAGACTCCAAAAGCGGTAAAATGTAGAGCAATTTAGACTCCAAAATTTTAGAAATGCTTAACTATATGTTACATCCAATTTTTAAAATATTAATATTAAGTATAAATATTATTTAATGATTATTTTATTTTAAATTACTTCAGAAAAATTAAAATTAGTCTTTACTTAATTTACTTTAAGAGTTAATTTATTTTATTTTAGAATTATTTAAGAATAAAGTAAACAATGTAAATTAAAAAACAATTCTAAAGTAAAATAAAAAACTGTAAAGTAAATAAACTATATTTTTTAGATAAATCAATTAAATTAAATTATATTTATTATAATATATTAATAAATATTATAATAAATATTAATAATATAATCAATATATTAATAGTTAGCATCAATTGTGTATGTTTTTAAATTGACATTAAAAGGATAAACAAGTGTAACTTAACATTGAAATACATTATCCTCATCTAACCCTTATAAATTTAAGGTGAGAAAGAGTGATAATAAAACAAATTTAGGAAAGAAAGCTTAGGATTATTTTATTATTATGTGTAAGGTATTTTTTAAATCACATATCTTATTAATTTGATTAAAAATAGATAAAATAATTAAATAGTAAAAATAGATATAAATATGATGATATGTATTTTAGTATTAAGTTATTATATTAAAAAATAATTTAATAATAAATGTGCAAATTATCTTTGACTTTTTTTTCTTTTAAGTGACATTCTATGCATGTGTATGTGCTTTGAAGTCATCCATCTCTCTTACAAATTATGTTTATTTATTTGTTTTGATAAAATAATATTTATAAATTATTTGAAATCATGTATATGTCATACATATGCCATTTAATTTTAGGAGATGTTATTTTGAAATAGTAAATATCATGTCATTTCATTATTAAGCTATAAAAGTTGCATTTGAATAGTTTTAAGAGATTGCTTTTCTTCTCTTTTCTTTTTCCAAGATCTAGAAAATTTATTGAAGATCTTATGAAGAACCAACTTTTAAAATCCTAGAGGTTGTCTTGCAAACCACATCCCATGTTTGCAAGATTTCTCATGTTGGTGCAAGTTGATTAATTGATATTATTTATGTCAATTAACAAATTGATTGAATATATTTTTTTAATTATTAATTGGTATTATAATGTAATAATAATTAAAAGAAAAAATAAATGATATGTAAACAAAATATTTATACATAATTAAAGAGAAGTTTTGAATGACTATATGTATGGATTTAAAAAATAATACAAAATTAGAGTGTGTATGAATAATTCTAAAAATATAATCTAAATTACTTTATCAACTTAATAAATCATCAACTCCCTATGAGATTGTCTTAGTTGAAGTTGGTGTCTTTCATGTAGAGACATTGGCTATGATTCACTACTAAGTTATTTAAAGAGGCTAGAGAACATGGAGTTGTCTCATTGGTCCAAAATGGAGGTAGAAGAGAAATTAGATAGAAGGAAGAGCACATGGATGAAACAAAATGATAAGTGGATGAATAAGTGGGGTATTAGCATAAAAGAGTGGTCAAATAAAAATTGAGCACTCAAAATTATGCACAACAAAAAGTCAAAGAAAGCATGTGGACAAGGCAACTTGGCAGAAAAAGAGAACTCTATATCAAGTAGTTAATCCTTCATACGGCCATGCACAAAATAACTATTTAGGAGAAGACATAAAATGGAAAGTGTAAATGTCAATGACTTAGCTAAGAACTAGTTTACACCAACTTAGGTGTAAAATCAAAAGGTGGATAGTACCTAAAGGATAGTGGGTAGATAGAATATGATGTTTCTACACTTTGGAGCTAGTGGAGATGGAATGACACTACATCATAGAGTGTCCAAATTACTTGGATATTTAAGAAAATTACATCAAAATGTGGGATCCTTAAGTAACCTATTTGAAGAAGAAAGGATAACAAAATTATAAATTACCTATGTAAGATACATAGTAGAAGATCCAAGATCCAAAAGGAAAGGGAGATTAGGTAGACACTATGTTGTTGGTCTGCTTGTTTTGGACTTTTATGCTTATCCATGTGGTTGATTATTTGAGGGTCCCATAGTCTATTTGATCTCATGGAAATTACTAAAAACCTTCATTCATTCACTCATTCAAGGAAATAATCTAATTCTACTATCATTTTTATTCATAATGGAAGGTGGGACTCGTGCCTGAATTTGATGGCCACCCTTGCCTGTCATATGAAAATTTTGTGACGGTTTGTTCATTTAAATACCTGTCATTTTACGTTTTATGAAAAAATTTAACTGTCAAAAAAAATATTTAATGTACCTAAAAAATCAATATATTAATAATCTATGAAATATTATTTTATAAAATAATTATGTTAGAAAATTTACAATTTTAGAAACTATGCATGCACTCAACTAGTAAATCCAATTGCATATATAATAAATTTTATTGATAATTAAATAATTATATATGTGTAATTTACATTTTGACAATGCATAGAGTATTAGATTAAGAATAATTATATTGCACAATATGATTGTTTTTTCTATATATTTATTCTCTAATTTGTAAAATTGTATTACTATTTTGAATATAAATTAATTTATTGATTTCATGTGTAAATATCATAAAAACACATTTAAATATCAATTTCAAATCAAATCTAGCAAGAAATAATTATATAAAATTAAAAATAGTTCAATCCGCAAATTGATCTATCTAAAATCATATTTAAATATCAATTTCAATCCTATCCAGAAATAATTATATAAAATTAAAAATAGTTTAATCCTTATTCAACTCATTATCTAAAATTTCAACATGCTCACCAATAAAACACAACTACTGCTTGAAAAAAATCAAAGTTGAATCACCTGTAAAAAACAATGCTATAAAGTGAAATTAGCTGCTATTGTTCAAATTTTTTTATAGTTAAATCTTAAATTCATCTATCTAAAAACATAAATTATTTGTAAAAGGCAAACAAAATTTCAACATCTCACTAATAAAACCAAATGCTCTATTGAAGAAAATCAAAGCTAAGAGTCACTATACACAAAATGCTATAAAATAAATGCTTTGAAAATACAATGAAGATTTGTGCTATGTGGTTATTCATAAGAATATATATATATATATATATATATATATATATATATTAAAAAATTGTAAAATTAGAAAATATTGATAAAATATTCAAAAAGTTAAAAATCAATTATATTATATTTTGAAAAGATTTTGAATTAATATATATTTTTATAATAAATATTATAAATCATTTATATTAATATAAAGCAATGATAACTATTAGTAAAAATGTCAAAATCTTTAAAAAATTAGAAAGAACTATATTTAATCTTGAAAAGATTTTATTCTCAACAAATTTTGAATTAATAAATATATTTATAATAAATTATATATATTAATATAAAGTGAAATTAGAAAGAATTATTCCAATTTCTAATTATAAACTAATTTATTTTTTTTATCATAAACATTATTATATATATATATGCCTACAATAAATTTTTACGGTTTAATAATAATTTGAAGTGTCGTATTTACGGTTATGTAAAAATATAGCAAGTCAAATGATACGGTCTAATAAATTTTTAGGTTGTAATATACGGTCCAAAATGCAAAATACGGTCAAATAGACCATCAAATTCCCCGGTGGGACCCTTTTGCTCATTAAACGTACACCACATGTTTTATGCCCTTTTTTTTTCAATTTTATTATGGGATGATGTGAAGATGTATATTCATGATACTATGCAAATATCATGTTTTTCATCTCAATTTTTGTGAAGTTTACAATTACTTGTAATTAGTGGACACAAACTCGCTTTTTGTTCATTGTTGTGAACACCATGTGAAGCATTAATATATTAATATTTCTTAAGAGGTAAAAGTTTTCAACCAATTAGATTGATGATAATATATTTTTATAATATTATTAGCTATAAAATTTGCATCTTTACTTGAAAAGAGAAATATTTCTTGAATACAAAAAAAATAACTTCTAATTTGTTAATAAATCTAATTATTATAAAATGATAATAAAAGATAATAATGGTTACAATTTAAAATTTGGATACAATATTGCTTTAAAATATGATAATAAGCATCAATTTTAAATTAATATATCTTGATCAAAGACATTAAAAATATGAAATGAATATTAATATAATTTTAATTTATTAAGTTATGAGGATTTTTTAATAATAAGATAATATAAAATTAAAATTAAAATAAGTAATAAATAATTAGTTCATTGTAATTTAGCTGATAGGCTACATATAGTGTGAGATTAACTACTATTGAGTCATCAAAAAACAAGTTTCAACTACCACTTAATGGTAAACCAGCTGTCAATATTGATTTGACAACTAGTTGGGAACATTCTATTTCCATTTATAGTGTTTTTTTTTCAATTTGATGGCAACTTTATTTTTTTCATTTGCATTGTTTTATATTTTAAATTTGTATGCAAATATTTCATAATCAGATAATGCTCAATTTCTTTAAGGAAAAAATCTAGATTTGTTTAACTTTATTTCATTCTATTATTTAGCACTTATTAATAATTGTTTGATCCAGCCATATGTAATTAGAATTTACAGTGCATCCATGCACAAACACATACTCTCTAACATATTAACATACATATAGTTTTCTAATGACGTAATCCTTGAACCTCCTTTAGATACAAGTATTGGTATTAGATTATAAGAATATTAAAAAAATTAACAATTCATAATAAATTGAAAGGTATATCATGCAAAGGAAATTAGATATTAGAATATTAATAATATTTTTACTACATTAAGTTACAAAAATGTATTCCTCTATGATTGGATGGATTGATAGTGGACATGACATTTAGTAGGAGGGAAGTGTATGGAGTAGTTAATTGTTGGGATGAGTTCATTGCATTGATGTAAATATATTGATTGTTTTATTCCTTATTTTTTGCATGCATTGGTGAGCTTTGGGGTGGTCATTTTTAATGGCTTCTACCAGTGCCCATTTCAAAGGTGGTAAAATGGTGGATAGTGTTTGATGAAAATAAAATTAGGTGATGAATGCATCAAATTCAAGGAAGAGGAAGGTTTTGGGGGGAGGAGGTTGTTGCAGGTTTTATGATGCTTATTGATCGAGATCAGGGATTCTACGATACAAAAGTGGGTGGTCTAGATTTGGGAAAAATGTGGGTGGTCTAGATTTGAGAGTTGGTTAAAGGCTTGGACAAGTCTTCTCATGTGTGTATTCATGAAGTGATGGGTAAACTAGGATATTTTAGAGGGTGGTGGAACACCTTCCACCACTTAGTCTTCTTCCTATGAGGTCATGCTTTTCACTATTGTGAGCTCATATCTTCTTCATGATGATGTTGGTGACGTCATCAAACAAGATGAGGTTCATTTTAATTGTGTTTTGAAGCACTTGCATGTCATTCAAAGGAGGGAGATATGTTTATATATTTTCATTGAGTCGATTGCCAAGAACTTACAAGTTTTCTTCCCTAAGAAGGTTGTTCCTTTGTTTCTTTGGGTGTTATGATTTGAAAGAGGATAATGTCAAAGATGAGGCAGTGAATGCATCAAATCAAAATGTGAAATGTACTAATTGGAATTGTGAGTGTGTTAAGGTTGTGAGGAACGGGTCTACATAATTTTCCTTGTCCCTTGCTAGAAGTTTTGAACATATATGTTTTTATGCTTATCAATTTAGGTAGGATTAGTTTTAGTAGAGGTTGCAACCATTTTGATAGATAGAAAAGATAGGCACATATAACAAGTTTTGTTTATATTATCATCAACTACTGTGATAATATGGGGTTTATCTCAATTTTGATGGTTATTGGACCTAAACTAAGTAATACAATAATTTTTTTTAAAAATTTTTATTGTATCATAAATTAATAAAAATTAATTATAATATAAGATTTGAAAAACTAACTCAATTGATAAGTGATATACTATAAATATAAATATTATTTAAACATGTATATAACATGGTTTCTTTTATTATTATCTTTTTCTCTTGCATATATCATGGTCTCTTATAGCTACTTTTTCTCCTTGATTTGGGGACTATGAGTATTAAAATAGTTTTTTTTTTCCCATTTAAGATCATGGGTACTTTGGACTGTTATTTAATTTATTTGTAATCTTTCAGCATTATTCAATAATAATAAAAAAAGAGATCATAAGTATTACAATAGTTACTTCTGATACTACAATAGTTATCTTTTTGTTTGATTTGGAGATATGAGAATTATAATAGTTTATAACCAATAAATTCTTAATAATTAATTTCTAACACAACTAAATTAAAAAAATTACAAAATATTATTTGAATAAGAAAAAAAATGAATTTCTAATATGTTCAACATATAATTACTAATAACTAATTAAATAAAACCTATTACAATAATACTACCTTAAATATTTATAACCCTTTAATGATAATTTGTTTTTAAAAAATTTAAATAAAAAATCACCAAATCACTAGCTCCAAAAAATAAAAATTTGGACAGCTATTACTAAACAACTGCAATAACCATGACTTAAGCACAAATCCATATATATATATATATATATCCTTAAAAATATATTAAAAAAAATAAAAATTAGGAAGGAGTTCTATAAACATATAAGAACATGCGGGTCCGCTATGGAAGCTTTAGATGGAGCAGAAATGTTTGAAGTAAAGTTTAAAGAAGGGGCAAAAATCTTTATTTATTGCCCTTAAATTTTTTAATTGTCCAATTTAATCGTAATAATAATGTTTTGATATAAAAAGCAACAAAACAAGGGTGATGTCCCATTAAAACAAGGCAACCACGACCATTCACAGCAGACTAACACTAACAACACAATGACAATAGGTCTAAAAACCAGGCCATCACCCTAAGTAGAACATATAAAAAACAGTACAAAAGACACACAACCAAACTAAAACTACCAGCAGAGTCCATCATGGAAGCATGATATAAATTCACCAAAGATATAGACCACCAAGGGTCATACTAGTCATAGAGGAAATTAACAATATCTTTAACACAACAAAACATGATCGAAGGCTGATATAACCGACCCCAGCAAAAAAACCAAAACCCACTCAAGACTAAATCTACTTCCCGATGCATGGCTTAACAAGAGTTATTGTAGCCTAGTCCTCAAAGAGGAACTTAAGCAGTTATGTATTGACGAGGTCTTCCTCCGGCTCGTTCGCAACCATATCCTTTTGCAGCAGACAAAGCGTAGTGGCAAACTTGTGCATAATCTTCAAGGAAAATCGAGTAACATCCTGCAATCTTTTCTCCAAGCTCTCAATTTTTTTTTTCATATTATCAATACATCCTATTTACTATGGCCTTCCTCCATAGGAACCTTGCCCCTAATAATAATAATGTTGTCTCATGTTGTACAAACATTTTTGGCAAAAATATTAAGAAAAATATGAGCAATAAATCTAAGTTTCTAAATTTATAAAAAAATAGCTTATAAGCCAGACAAGACTTCAACCATTCTAGAAAAGCAAAGAAATATTAAAGTGGCTTATTTTTAAAAAATTAGTAGGTGTTGTGAAAAAAAATTAGGAGTTTGTTTAGAATTAGATGGTATTATATATTTTATAAAAGTAGTTAATATTAAAAATTCAAAGGGAAAATATATATAAATTAGTGTTTTATAATTTATTAAAATCTTAATTATATATTTTAATGGTTTTCTTTAAATTTATTGATTTTTTTTAGTAATATTAAGTGAAAGAATTTTTTAATTCTATTTTATGTGATTATTGAAGATTGAGTATTAGAAGATAGATATTTTAAAATTTTGGAAGATAAGATATTATTTTATTCAATAATAGTTTTTTCAATATAAATTTCATAGAATAATGTTAAGTTGGTTTCTGGTTTTGATTGTGTGATAATTTTTGCATCAATTTTCCATATCACACTCCGTGATCCATCATCATGATGAAATAGAGAGCTCAAGAAGAAGAATTTATTGATTTTTTTTTAATAATATTAAGTGAAAGAATTTTTAAGTTCTATTTTGATGTGATTATTGAAGATTGAGTATTAGATGATAAATATTTTCAAATTTTTGGAAGATAAGATATTATTTTATTCAATAATAGTTTTTTCAATATAATTTTCATAGAATATTGTTGAGTTGGTTTCTGGCTTTGATTGTATGATAATTTTTGCATCAACGTTTCAGATCGTACTCCATGATTCTTCTTCTTGAGCTCTCTATCCCATCCTGATGATGGTTCACAGAGTGTGATCCGAAACGTTGATGCACAAATTATCACACAATCAAAGCCAAACCAACTCAATAATTTTGTCATGGATTGTGGAAACTTGATATCATTGACTCATATAATATGTAGTTCTATAATTATAAAACTTAAGCTTATGCATGAGACTGTTTGTTTAGTTTTCTTTTTCTTTTGATGAAAATTTCATATATTAAAATCAAGTTAAAGCATAAAAATATATACTCAAAAATTATGATGGCATGTGATCATGCCCCAAAGTTAGATTGGTAGAGTTAAGATAAAAATAAACACACGACCCTAAAAAAGAAAAATAACCACAACACAATGAGAACACAACTGCACAAGGGAAATAATTGTCAAGTTACATGTTTAGCATAAAAAAGGAAACAATAACAATGATGTTGCAACAACAACACCAATATTTTGTTGACGGGACAAGGGTGTGGATGGGGGTGTGGACATGTCTTACCCATCAAGATTATACCACTATCCTTGTAGAAAATCCTAGCCATCATCAATGGCCTCCCAACTAGAAAGAGTAGTATTATCACCTTCCATTGAATTGTCATGGTATTAGTTTTACGCGTTTCTCAACTATGATATCACAAGAGCTAAGCAAGAAAATTTCCCCTAATTAGAAGGGGGTTGTCCACACCAATGAGAGAACCTAGAAGAGTGATGAGGAGATGGATACCACCCACTTGGGAAATTAAAAGGCAAGGATATTCATGGGGTCCAAATAGAGCATTATCTAGTTGGTAGTGGTGATTGCATGGGTGTTGTTGAGAATAGTCAAAGTCATTGCATCACTAGCCTTTGTGGGCGGATTTAGTATGTGAGGGCAAGGAATGCAATAACTTGTCCATAGTGCAAAGGACATTTTCCTAATGATCTAGGAGAGTCTGAAGATGTTAGACCTCTAGTGCCACCTTATTAGCTTGAACTTGAATTTGCATGAGAAAATTATAGACCACCAATGATTTGGAGTGAATATGCAAGTTAGAATGCACAACAAAATGAATGAAAATTGTAGAATTTTTATCTTTCTAGATAAAAAATGAATTTCCAATATGAAAGCACATACCATAATTTGGAATTTTTTTTAGAAAACTTGACCCCATACTAAGAACATTGTGCCAAGGGTTCAAACCTTAAATGCCAAAAGAAATCACATATCCACAACGAAGCATCTAATGCATGAACACAAAACTAGAAAAGGTGAGGATGGTTTTATGGTTGACCACAAGCAAATATCTTGGATAATTGGAAAGACCAAGATGTATTAAATAAGTATCTATAGGAAGGGCCTAGTATACTAGACACTAGGTGAAATGAGCAACTTTGGGCTCCATTAAATCTTTCCAAATTGTTTGAAAGCACCTAGCCCAAATAAAATCAAGTGGTTATTCTATTTTTGTACTACAAGAGGGTGAGGTGAAAGCCACTAGTATTCTTTGTTTGGAGTGTAATCATTTAGATGAGTATTGACATGCCATTCCCAACTAAAGCAAAGAAGCCAACCAAGAGGCTAGGAAAGGTTTGCTTGTAGTACTATGTCTTATTCCATTGGATTTTGGAGCTACTTTAAGCCTTGTTTAATGTTTTCATCTTCAAGGAGCATTAGGAAGGAGCCATCCTCAAAATGTCCATTGAGCAATTGTTGAGAGGCAACTGTAAAAATGGATATTCCTTTGACCAGATGTTGTGAAATGGCATTGGCAATAAGATAGCCAAACCCTTCAACAATCAACATAGAGTGAGGGTGTAGGAGGGCAACCTTGCCTTATAGAAGGTAAGTGACTGAACTACTTAGATTGAACACCATTAATGGTAAGGTATGTAGAAGCATATGAGAAAAGAATTTGGGTGACTAGATGAAGGTGGTTTGAAAGCCAAAAGCCTAGAACATCATTCAATTTATCATAGATTTTTAAAAGTCAATTTTAAGAGAGCTTATTGGTTGGATTTGTTTTCTCATACCTATCTATAATACAACATTGTCAAGAATATATCCACTTTGAATAAATCCAATTTACTAAAAAATATAAAATTAAAAAAAATAAAAATTCTGCTTATTTTAACAAATAAATAAACTATAAATTTGTTTCTTACTTAAAAGGGAAGATAAAATGTAGTTATATAACAGATTTGAGGTTGAAGAATAAGTAGATAAAACGTAGTTATGTAAAATATAGTTAAATAATATGTAGATAAAATGTAGTTATGTAAAAGATTTGATGTTAAAAATAGGTAGCTGTACAAGTTCAGCTATAGCCATTTGACTGTTGTGGAAAAGGTAGGTGAGTGAAATAATGGTGCATTCCTACAGACCTTATAACAGGGTCCTACGCATAAAACGACTGTTATTCTCATGGGTCAGGTGGTTCAATGAAAAACCAAAAAAATTACAATTCTCAAATGTAAGATCATTTTTCTAAAATTTGGAGTGGTTATTTTATAATTTTATTTATGCTGTTGTTGAATATATATATATTTTTTCAATTATTTTATAATATAGAAATAAAATTCGTGACAGAATGAAGTTGATTAGTTCTGAATGAATTCATCAGAGATCATGTCTTGTTCAATATAAGATCTTGACACTATAAAAGATGAAGTCAGATCATCTCAATTCTTAACTTTCAATCAAAGAGATTTGAATCTAAAACTCATGCTCTCAAATCAAATAACAAAACAATCTTATAAATGAACATTCTTTGTGAATGGTCTTACAAAAGAATCCAAAGATATTTGACTGATGCTCAAGATGGTCCATCGGTACATCCTCAACATATTAAGAAAGCAGACCAGAGAGAGACAAGCAAGAAAACCCAATGGAAAACAACATAACAGAAGATCCAAGAGATATATATTTATCATGGAAAATACAATGAATACAGAGACTGACAAGCAAAGCCCTTTTGCTATTTACTCTGCTTCTTACAACTTTATTTATAAATAATGATCTTATGAAATCATCCTCCTTATTGGAGGACTTAAACACAGCATTCCAAGTACTGAAACAACCACTCCTGACAACTAATAATTGCCCAAACAGAGGACCAACCAAAATGAATTTTCATTATCCAATCTATACAATATTTAAAGAAGTCTCCAAACCAGTAATTTGGACCTTTGCAACCTCACCCAGGAGCAATAAAGAATATGATCAAACCTTCTTAAAATTGAAAGGACTACAACCCACACAAGGGCCAAGGATTTTCCTGGACTTTCTTCTAATCTGCTTATTCTTGTTATACATCTTTTGCCCACCTGGCGAGTTCAAGGAGGGAGGGGGGCTGAGAGGCAGACCCTTACCACCATGGTGGACATCATCAGTCTTGGGTTTCCCTGGCTGAGTTTCCCATTGGAATGGAACTCCTTCACCCACATTCACATTTGATCTGTAATATACTCTAGAGGAGTACCCATATGGATCCTCCTCCACAAAATTACTGCAAACCAATAATTTGTTGTCCAAGTCCAGGACTCTTCTACTCTCTATGAAACTGGCTCTTGAAGACAAATATGAGTCGCAGGTTCGAACCGAGGTTTGCCGGCTTAGTGAGGAGCTCTCTAGGGAGTCTTTTCTAAGCATGGAAAGCCCTCTAGAAAGGCTCTGACCCATTGTGGAAAAACATAAAACTTCAGTCCAAGGGAACAGAACACAAGACACTTCATATCCTGCAGGAGGTGTGGGAGGTTGGCAATCATAAAACATGATATGGGCCCACTGAATAGCCAACAAGAAATTGTCAGTTTCCTGGG
This sequence comes from Sequoia sempervirens, assembly GCA_007258455.2. Lineage (NCBI taxonomy): Eukaryota > Viridiplantae > Streptophyta > Pinopsida > Cupressales > Cupressaceae > Sequoia > Sequoia sempervirens. The sequence goes on along the minus strand of VDFB02324691.1, from coordinate 39,099 downwards.
ACATTAGTGGTTTATTCATTAACCGCTGCAATGGTAGATTTTATCCGTACTTCCAAAGGATTCCAGATAACATTATAAATATTTAGATTACAATAAATTGAAAAGCTGTGCTGTATTCATAATCTTTCTTTGATCCTTCTGGCAGGTAGGTATATTAATGTAGTTTTGGAGGTGACATTTGTATCCAGCTATAGTGTAGAATTAAAGAAATTACACTGCGTATTTAGAATTAAGTAAATTACAATACGGTATTCATAATGTTTTTTCTGACAGGTAAGTATATTTGTGAATTTTTTGAAGTGATTTAGGTCAGATTTTTAATCCATTTACTATATTGATCAATAAAGATATAGTTTATATTTAAGACATTTTTCCAGTAATTTCAATATGAGTCATTTATATATTTTAATATTAGTCATTGTCATAAAAAGTTAAATGTTTGGATCAAAATTTTCAATTTGTTTTCATTTCATTTTAATTCACACAAGGGAGAGGAGCGGACAATGGGCATAGGACATATGGTGGGTATAGTATTTGACAGTCTGGGATCCAGTTTTGGGTAATAAAAGATCCAATAAATTTACACTTAATATCCAATTGCAAATTACTTTAATTCAAAAGTACACAAACTGACCAATCATGTGATGCCACATCAACATACCAATAATACATGACTTAGTGACCCACTATCGATAGATGACACATTTTGGCTCTTTTTTTGCGATTTTTGAAAAATGGTCCGAAAATATTGATAAACATGTGCAATTTTTGCTAGAAAAATCACGAGGGAGTGCCAGCTAGACGTGTGAATTTTATTTTTTATCAACTTCAATGCTACTGGTGTGGACCCCTTGCTCGAAATCACCCTACCCACCACCGGTCCTTTTCCCTTAAAATTTATTGTACTCTTGACTTTTAAATTTGATGTACTAAAATCTCAATTGTATTGTCATTGTCTTAGTGAAATGACAATAGTGTAGTGATGTGGGAGCATTCACCAAATATGTAAGGTGCAAATTTATTAGAAGGTAATATTGGAAAATATATTTCTTGAATTTTAAGTTCATGTACAATTTTACATACTTGATGTTTAAAAGAAAATAAAGTACGTCTACATTCAATGTATTTGTTGTCAATCTTTTATCTATTTATTTCTACCCAAATTTTAATTATTTGTCCAACTTTATCTCTTTGTTATTGCTTAGTGCAAAATTTGTTTGTTGGCTAATATTTAGAGGAATGGTTGTGGGGTATTGGAAGGGAAAACTTTATAGATTTCATTGGATGGAACTCATTGATCCAAGAGACAAAAAATGAAAGGAAATAATAGTACGTAGAAATGCTTCCTACACTAATTTATGAGAGGAGTTATATGTGAAAATTAAATGATCTTTACAACTACAAGAAGAATACATATAAGGCATAAAACAACATACTTCAATATAAATATTTACATAGGGAAAACCCTTTTGGAAGAAAAACCCCACACTCCAAAGTACAAACCAATTGTATTATAAAAAAACAAAAGTTTCAATAAAATCTTAGGGACATTTCCTTACAAGAGTATCACCAACATATAATTTGGAGTAATTTTGACAATCTCATAATACCTATAAAAACTAAACAACCCATTTCCATACTCCATTTCTAAGCACCAATAAATAGGAAAATTTATAACCACAAACCATAGACGATTTTATCAAATCATGGGACAAAACAAAGATTCAACTTTCAATGCCCAAGTTGTCCATGGTCTTCCAAGCTACTTTTAAAAGATGCTCTTACAACTTTCATAGCTTGTCATATAATCTATCAAATGTAACTTCCTAATTTGGGCACCCAAGTTTATTTTATTCAAGCCATTCAAAGAGATCTCTTGACTTGTCATAATGTTGGTTAATATTTTGATGTAACTCCCATATTACCAAACTTTTACATGTCATATGTAACCCACATCTTATAATGTCATAAGCTTCACTTACACACCATGAATACTACAACTTCTTAAAAACATTTTAAGGTGTTGAAACATGGAAAAGAGTGTTATCTCAAAGTGAGATGCCTCATTTCTAATTTGATGAAAAAATAATAATTAGATTTGAATATTTGAAATGCAAAGTTGACACACTTTCTCAACATTCTCCTACTTGTTGAATACCTTATAAGGGAAAAGAGAAGCTCCAATGTTGAAATCTAACTTTTAGAGGCCATAAGGCCCATAGGCTCATTATACCACCTAAACTTCTATACTCTCATAGGATTCATCAATGCATCTACAATATTCATCAAATTATTAATCATTTTCTAGCATCACCCTTCCATCCTCTATCATGTCATGAATAAAATGGCTCTAGACATCAATGTGCTTCATACTCACATGAAAGGTTAGATATTTTGCTAGACATTTACACTTTGATTGTTACACATAATTTTGTAATAATTATTGGATTCAACACAACATTTGAACATAATATCTTAAGCCAAATGACTTCCTTATCTAGACATGAGTAGTTTGTATATACTCAACCATTATAATGAAAAAAGTAACCATATCCAACTACTTTCTCATTCAACTGATAGCACCACCAAATATAGTGAAAATATATCCAGAAGTTGATCTCTTGCTATTAACATCTCCTACCTAAATTTATGAACCTAAAATCCATGAATAATCATAGAGTGTTGGCCCCTTTTATAATTACCATGACAATACATTGAATATTCAAAGGTTCCTTGCAAATATTTGAAGACCGTGATCTTCATTATATGTTAATACATACTTGTCTAGGATTAGCCATGAAATGGATCAACACTCCCATTGCTTGGGTGATTGTTGGTCTAGTATAGCCCACATATGTAGGTGTGCATTACAAATAGCAAGAACACCAATTTCTTGCCATTATTGGCAATAATGAATAAACTTGTTGACAATGGTGAACGTTGTGTAGTGCAACTTGGGAAACACAATGTGTTTTGAAGCTTGCCTTACTATACCCAAGCTTTGTCTTGAAATGCAGATATACAAACGTATAGATGTGGTTCTATTTATCAAATATCACATTTCTCATTAAAGGGTGTCTCTATTAACCGTCAATACATAGTGTACTTCATAGTACACTCTTCATTCTATTTTATAAAAAAATCATGTTGGAAAACCCTAGGTGTTAAGAAATAAGCAACCCAAATAGTGTTGTAAAACCCTCTACAACCCAATTGGTTAGTACCACTCACCTCGGTTTGGTCGGTTTTCTCCTCCAACTCCTCCACATGCACTCCAACCTTTAGCTTTCAACGTGTAGATGTAAAACACAGAGTGTTTTCTTCCTTCTTTCTCCAAACTAAAAATGCACATGTCAGTCCGCCTCTAATTTCCACACCAGAAAAAATCTCTAAAAATGATAACTTCTCATGCAAGCCATGAGGCCTAGTTTTATCGACTGGTAGGAGGTGGGAAAACTGACTTGATGGTGTTGTTATCTCCTCGCTATTGTTTCCATAATGTTTGCTCTTGTCTGTTAGTTTCAGATCACTTTTATCTACTGTTTGGTGGGCCTCGCACTATGTTGCCTCATCATGTTATGTGTGTTTCTATGTATGTTTTTATGTATGGTTTTATGCATTTTTGTATGTACATAGGTGCATTTTTTTTTCATAAGCGTCTGCACAATTGACAACACATTGTGTTTCTAAAGCTCCAAAATGGGAAACAAGGAAAAATTATATTTGTAAAGAGGCTTCTACATTGTAAAACACATTGTGTTTACAGAACAACAATTCCATTACAAAAATTGGGAAGCTTAATGGCCATTTATGTGTTATTATGGCCCTGCCTTTGCAGTTTGTATGGTATATTATATCGAGTAAAAATAGTTATAATGGAAATGTTCCTTAATCACAACCTTATGAAACCCAATTATGCAATGATGCTTCACAACTGAACAAAGGTACATGATTTAAATGGAGAAATACTCTAATATAAAATGATAAATATTATGTTCTTTTGCAAATATATCCAATCTAATTACCAAGGATCCAAAGGTTCCTATTCTATTTTGGGAGATAAATCATACCGATGTAGTGTTGGAGAAATCATCCTAAAATTAACGCAAATCAATTATGAGAAGGATAATTAAAAGGATGTAGTATCACCCTTCATTGATGCTTTAAGTATTTCCCGTGCAACACTCACACTTCAAGGAGGAAACATGATTCACGTAAAATTTTGGGATATAATATGCACACAATAATGTAACATTTATTTTATTTAAATTAAATTGCAAAAATTTTGCATTCCCCACACTAAGCATCTCATCTATGTATAAATCAGAACTTCTAAATGAAAAATAAATTTTGGAAATTTAATTGTCCAATACACTTGCAATTCAAGCTATGACAACTAGAATCACCTATATTTAGTGTAGAAGCTTCATGTCTCTTGAAGCATCCTTCTCAATCCACCTGCCCTTGTTTTGTTCAAATTTGTTTCCTCGCCTACATCAACCACTTGGAAGAAAGACAAGTGTTAGCGATAGATTAAATTGGAAAATTAAAGACATTTGGTGCTACAAAGAATTCACTTTATTCCAAACTTCACCAATATTGGATTTTATGTTGTGTTGAATGCAACATGCTAGCTTGTATAGATAATAAACAAACATATTAAACTGTACAATGGGAATTTAATTTCCAATTTAACCTATCGCTAACACTAGTAATATATATCAGTAATTATATCTGCCATTTTCCCATTATGCTAGAATTGTGAAGCACTAAATGTTCATTCAGATATATGAAAAACTCATCTCTCCTAGCATATGAAAGAGGTTGTAACTTGCATAATCAATAAGGGAAGACAAGACAAACAAGAAAGATACCGCGTACCACTGTCAAACTTCTATTTATATCATTACTTGTACAAGCAACTGAAAAAATATAGATTATTACAAGACACATTAGTTGCAAATCACAGTGTGTAGTGGTTATGCAAGAATAAAGGTTAAGAAGTCAATGAAAACCTTGGTGATCACCTTGATTAACCAAAAAATAGCAGGTAATCTCTAATTGACCAAAAATTAGTAGGTGATCACATTGGTTAAATATGATAATGCAAAAAATAATTATAGGTTGGAAAACATTATGTGTTTTATTCTCCATGCTCAAACCTAAAGGGTGAAGAGCACATGGAGGAGTTGTAGGTGGGGAAACCATAAAAAATACCAAATTGAGGTGAAGGGTGACTAAGCAATTGTGTTGCTACTTGTAAAGGGTTTTAGAACAGTATGTGGGTTGCAGGTTTTATAACACCCAGTGTTTTCCAACTTGGAATTTTAGAAAATAGTATGAATGTAATCAAAACCTTTTCTGATCAACATAGTAATAACCCAATTGTTTTGTCACCCCTCAGCTCAATTTTATTAAACACCCAATGTTTTCCAACATGCAGTTATATATAGATAGTAAGAAAATAATGAAAAAGTTTTGTTTAGTACACAATAAGAAAATAATGGGACACAACTAATCTCTCGAAAAAGCCCACCTATGTAAATACAAAAATACTAAACCATACATAACATGATGATACGACATAGTGCGAGGCCCACCAAACGGGGGATAAAAGTGACGAAACTGGTGGATGAGAGCAAATGTTAGGGAAATAGTAGCAAGGAGATAACAATGATGTTAGGTTAGTTTTCCCACCTCTTACTTGTCGATAAAATTGGGCCTCGTGGCTTGCACGAGCATAGGGAGGAGTTACAGGTGGGGAATACAAAAAACATACCAAATTGAGGTGAGGGGTGACTAAGCAATTGGGTTGCTACTTGTAAAGGGTTTTAGAATGGTATGTGGGTTGCAGGTTTTATAACACCTAGTATTTTCCAACCTGGAATTTTAGAAAATACTATGAATGTAATCAAATCCTTTTTTGATTAATGTGGTAACAACCCAATTGGTTTGTCACCCCTCACCTCAATTTGATTAGACACCTAGTATTTTCCAACATGTAGTTATATATAGATTCTATGAATGTAATGAAAAAGATTTTTTTAGTACATAGTAAGAATGTAATGAAGATCACCTTCAAAATTTATGAAAACCACATTGAATGAGATAGATAAAAGATAATGTATTGAGTGAAGAGATTCTCCCTGTTGTTGAGAAATTGAGGAAGGTGCATGTGCAATATGCACAATGGGAAAATGGCAACACATAACTCGAGTAGCAGGTAGTAGAAAGTATGTAATCGAAAAGGAATCTACTCTAAAAACACTTGAAAAGAAGAAAACCAAAGTGAATGAGATCTAGATAATGCATTGAATGAAGAGATTGTTCCTCCTCTTCAGAAGTTGATGGAGCATGTGTACTATTTGAAATGGGAAAATGGAAATACAGAACTGGAGGTAGTGGATACTACAATGCATGGAATGAAAAGGAATCTTCTCTAAAAAAACTTGTAAAGAAGCATAGTAGAATGGTGAGATACACAATGTATTGAATGAAAAGACCCTCCATGCTCTTGAGAAGTTGAGGAAGGCGCATGCATAGTATAAGAAAAGGGAAAATGGCAATGCACATGTGGACAAACTAAAGAGGTTTTGTATTGCATAACAATTTGTGTAGGCAAATAAATTGAGAGATCCTGCTATGGATGGAGTTGAACAAGTAAATTCTATCATGAATAACTTCTACAACATAATATATTTTCCACTATAAATTGTAATAACTATTTTATCTATTAGTTATGTTCAAGCTTTATAAGTGTAACTTTCTAGACTAATAAGTTGTAACTTTCTTGCGACTCATTGCACGAAATTGTCTTGTTGTAATGTCCCCTTCTCATTAGCCATTCAGGATGTTGTTTATCCTTTTTAATTCCCAAAGGCTTGTCAAAATTAGGGAATCATTTATTTAATTACTTATTTATTTCTTAAGTTTGAAGTTGATTTTTAAAGGTGATACTAAGTAATTAACTAAATCATTTTACAAAGTGAATATGTGAAATGTTTATAAAGTGGCTAGATGAAATATTTTAAAAGTGAACTATATACAAAAAGTCACTTTATGATTGTGAGGGAAAAGTATAATGAGAAGGAGCTCATTTTGGTCAACACCTTTTGAATGAATATTTTTCACGGGAATGGTCGAGCTTCACTAGTTTGGGTTTGGAAACCCTTATAGCTACAGTTTCGGGTGTGGAACTATAACCCCTAGCTATGAATAGTCAAAGGTTTGTGGAAAGAAAACATAAAGCTATAATATGATATTTGTGGGTTTTGGTTTCTGAGTGTTTGCTTCCTCTTGAAGTCGAGTTTTGGAGCCCTATCATCAAGATTGAAGGCTTATCACTTTGAGAGACCCTAGGCGCCTCTTTTACAAGTAAAATATACAAGTCAGGGTCAAATTTTGAAGGAATTGAACCAAGTTAAGAAAAAAATGTGTTTGTTGTGAAACGACTTCAACAACCTCTTCAATCTGGGTTGTGGTCACTGCAAGAGACCCTAGAGAGTGACGTGTGGAGGAGATAAGGCTGGACGCGCCCTAGAATAGAAGAAATGAATGCTTATGAGGGGATATCAACCACTGCAAGTAATTTCTGGGCTTTCCCGAGTCATCATTCTCAATGTTCAGCTTGTTACTAGATATTTAAATCAAGTTAGGGAATTTCTTGCATGTATTCTCTACGAATTGAGATTGTAGATGCATTTGAATAATTAATAATAGTGTCCTTTACTGTTAAAGTAAATATGGGTCTACTATGAGGAATTATCTGATTTTGTAAGTTTAGAAATTTACATTGTAAACTATTGTCACCATCTTTCATAGTAATATTTCTGAGTACCAACATGGTTGTTGTTAAAGTCTTGGAAAAATGGTTTGCTATGTATTGTGTTTATCTTTGGGGGTCTATTCATAGTCAAAACTTTTTATCATTTTCAAACATGTATGGGGTTACAACTGTGTATGATAGCAAATTAATCATTTAAACTGTTGTATGTGTTTCTCAATTTATTTCACACTCAAAGGTTGTATTATAGTCTGTTGTTCATGAATTGTAATTTCTTTTACACTCAAAATTATACCTCATCCTACTGTAACTATCTCTTAGAAATTACTATTGATGCGAGTACATTTTCAAATGAGTTTTGGTGTAGTGGTAATCTTGCTAATTCTGTAGTAGTCAATAATCTTCATGGAAAAATGTTAAAATGTATCATTGTTATGAAAGCAATGGAAAACATGTTGCAGTTGAAATTGTCCTTATTCACAATTGCAAATTATTGAATGTCATTACTTGCATACATTAAGATTACAACCTTTTGATAAAATGGAGGCTATCACATTAAAGGAAAACACAAACTTACACATACCAAGTCAGGGACTTTACAATGATATCAGAGCTGGTTTCCTGCCAATCTGTGAGAAAATAGAAAAAAAATTAGAAGACTACATTTGCATGCCATGTTATGAATCCAGACAATCAAGATTTTATCACATACAAAAGGAGAAGAGCTAGAGAAGAGGGATTCAACCCATTTTTTGTAGATTCTTCATATGAAGAGGAAAACATGGGAGATAGGCATGATATACCCGAAGGTAGCACTTATCAGATCCTTAATGATTTGGCTAGAAGCCAACAACAAGTGGTTTAGCTTCTAAACTAGCTTGTGAATGGTAGAAACACTAAGGGTAACAATGATAACAATGAAAATAATGGTACCAATGGGCACAATGGAGGTAATGGGAATGATGGAAATAATGCAGGCGAGAGTAATATTCATACTCCTGCTCATAGTCGTGCTAGGTTAGGTAGCAGAGTAACACCTGGACCCCTTATGCCTTAGTTCTTGGGAGGTCAACCAATTGGTAATCAGGGGTAGCAGGCACAAGGTGAGGGGTTTTCAGATTACCTAAGAGAGTATAGGTCTTTGGGGGATGAGTTTCATGCGGCTATGAAACTACAAGAATTTTTTACTATTAAGTATAGAAATAGACCTAGAGATAATAATAGGGGACATTAGAACCAAGATTTGCAATGCAAGGTTGGGAAACTCTCTATTCCCTCCTTGATGGTTCTAGCAAGTGTACAACTAGGGCTTGGGTGCAAAATTTGGATACCTACTTCTAGCTTAATCCCATGTTGGAGACAAAAGTGGTTAAATTGCTACACTGCACTTGGAGGGTGAGGCACATGAGTGGTGGTACCACGGACTTGTCACTTTGGGTCATGCTAGCATCACCTCTTTTTTAGATTTCACATAGATATTAATGGACAAATTTGATCAGAAGGATCCAGAGTTGCATTTTAGGGAGTTAGCTTAGCTTAGACAGAGTGGCACAGTGGACGCCTACATTGCTGAGTTTCAAAAGTTGGCAGTTATGGTCACAGACATTTCAAAGCAGAGGCTGGTCATGTTGTTCATTGAGGGTCTTTTCGAGCCACTTCATGGATGGATTAAGGATTTAAAGCCTAAATCATTGCAATTCGAGCTCGAGACATGGAGCACTCAACACCTAAACACAAATTCCCATAAAAACCATTCAACCAACAAAAGAACAAGGAAAATAAACCTTTTTAGAAAGAGTGGCCTAAAAGGAGTAAAACAAAAGATGAAGAATGCAAGGAATGCAGGAGGGAACAAATTTTCTATCATTGCATGGAGCACTAGGAACTAGGTCACCATTGTTTGGGTAAGGAAAGTTCCACTTTATTGAGGTTGTGTTAGAGGATGATGATGAGGGTGAGATTGGATAGACATACAGTAGTGAGGATAGTAGTTCTAATGATGAGCATCCACAAGAAGAAACAAAGAGTGGAACTATTACTACTATTTCAGGCACTCCTAGATTTGATTCATTTAGAATTAGAGGGGTCTTGTAGGGTCAGTGTGTCACAGTGTTGATAGACAGTGGGGCAACCCACTTCATTGACTCAAATTTAGTAGCTAAGAAAGGTATACCGATGCAAGACTTTGAGGGGTTCAATGGTATGGTTGCAGATGGGTTCAATATGCCTTGCACACAGAGGGTTCCTTAGTTGGGTGTCATCTTGGGAAACTATACAATCACAGATGATTTTTATGTAGTTGAATTGGGTGATACTAATGTTAGACTTGGTATATAGTGGTTACATTCGTTGGGTAAGTATTCACAGAACTTCCAAACTATGGAGTTGAAGTTCAGGGCAATAGATGGCAAGAAGGTTGTGCTCCGGGGCATGGCTAATGGGGCCCCAAAGATGGTGTCAACGAAGAGGATCGAGAATATCTTTAGGCATGGGGATGTAGCATGGGCGGCATAATGTCTATCACAACTAAGAGCACACCTGACAAAGATCAACCATATGATATTGACATACAGGCACTGTTTGGTAAGCATGATAGAGTATTTGGAGAGTTACCTCTAGGGAGGCCACTAGATAGAGGGTTCAAGAACACTATTGAGTTGGAGGAGGGGGCCAAGACCGTGTTGGTATGTGGCGACTGATCATGCTATACTGTAGAAAAAATGTTCTACTTTTTTGTGTCATCACCGAAAAAGGAAATCACCGAAAAAAAGAAAAAAAAATGACTTTGTAGAACCCTAATCTGGAAGCTTCTAAGCTTGTTATATGGGGTAGGGATGGGAGTTACAGTATGATGAAATAAAAAAGGTGATTATTCTTGAGATTGTAATAAGTTTTGTATTAGATAATAAAATCATTGGATGGCTGCGATTTTGTGGATGTAGCCCAAATTGGATGAACCATGTTAAATTCTTTGTGTTATAATTTTTGTGTGTGTTTCATTTCTCTGTTTATTGATTAATTGAGCATTTAACTTGTTAGGTGTCTTCCTTCTAACCCTAATAGACCATCATTACCACCCTCTATCGACACCCTCAAAATTTTAAGGATGAAATAGAAAAAGCAATCAAGGAATTGCTTGACATGGGACACATACGACCGAGTTCTAGTTCTTTCACTTCTTCGGTAGTCTTGGTGAAGAAGAAGGATGGGACAATGAGGATGTGCATAGACTACAGGGCTCTCAACAAGAAGACCATAAAAAATAGGTACCCAATACCCAGGATCAATGAGTTGTTAAATGAGTTGCATGGTGTAGTGTATTTCTCTAAGATAGACCTTCGCTCAAGGTACCATCAAATTAGGGTTAGAGAGTAGGATGTTCATAAGATAGCCTTCTGATTTCATTACAACCACTATGAGTTCTTACTCATGCCCTTTGGCTTGACTAACACACCTACAAAATTTCAGTCGTGCATGAATTACATCTTTAACAACCAGTTGCATAAATATCTTGTATTCTTCGATGACTTGCTCATATACAACAAAACATGGGATGATCACCTTAAGCATTTGGATGAGGTGTTAAGTATTATGGAGGAGTAGTCTTTGTATGCTAAGGCCTCGAATTGTGAGTTTTTCCTCAAGGAGATACTATATTCGGGACATGTTATCGGTGCACAGGGTGTATAGGTCTACCAGTAGAAGATCTAGGCCATACTTGACTGGCCTTCACCTAGGACACTTACAAAGCTGCGAGGGTTCTTTGGATTATGCAAATACTATAGGTGTTTTGTTAGAGGATTTTCTCAGTTGGGGGTACCATTGACAGACCTTACCAAAAAGGGTGCATTCAGTTGGTTTGAGGAGGCACAGAGGGTGTTTGACAAGCTCAAGGAGGTGATGAGCACTTGCCCAGTATTGTCACTTTTTGATTTCACACAACCATTTGTTCTTGAGTGTGATGCTTTAGGTGAGGGAATTGGTACAGTCTTAATGTAGAATATGCACCCTATTTCCTTTGAGAGTGATAAGTTGAGGGGACCTGAGAGACTTTACTCCATCTACAATAAGGAGATGCTCACCATAATGCACACATTGGTGAAGTTCAAGCAATATTTGGTTGGGGGTATGTTTATGGTAGGGAAAAATCACAATTTTCTTAGGTATTTCTTGGAACAAAAGGACCTTAATGAGAGGCAACAAAAGTGGTTGAGTAAAATACAGGCCTATGATTTTGACTTTGAGTATGTGAAAGGGAAACAAAATATTGTTGTAGATGCCCTTTCTAGGAAACCATCAGCCTACTCTCTTGTGGAGGTTTTAGCAGATTGGAAATCTCATCTCTTGGTAAAGTATTCCAAAAGAAAGTTTGCATGTGAGGTGATGGATGGACGGGTACGGGATGACAGATACAAATTTATGGATGAAATTATTTTTTTATAAGGGGAGGATCTACCTTGTACTAGAATCGAAACTCAAAGAAAAGATTTTGTGAGCTTCACACGATAAACCTTTGGTAGGTCATCAGGGATACTTCAAAACATATCGACAGGTTAGAGAGAGGTTCTCTTGGAAGGGCCTCAAGGAATATGTATTGAAGTATGATAGGGAGTGTATGACTTGTCAGCAGAATAATTCAGAGCATTTACATCATGCGGGGTTGTTGCAACCTCTTCCCATTCCTAAGCAGAAGTGGGAGAGCATCTCCATGGATTTTATCACTAGTCTACCCAGGGTTGATGGTAGAGATTGCATATATGTGGTTGTGGATTGTTTGATGAAGAATTCCCATTTCTTCACCATATCATCAAATTATAAGGCACCCCAAGTAGAAAAATTATTCATCTGAGAGATTTTCAGGTTGCATGGTCTACCAAGATATATAGTGAGTGACAGGGACAACAAGTTACTAAGTGTTTTCTGTCAAGATTTATTTAGGTTGGAAGGTATAGAGTTGACTCCGAGCATGAGTTACCACCCTTAGACAGATGGACAGACTGAGACTATAAACAAATGGATTGAGGGGTACTTGTGTAACTACATTTCTAGACAACATAGAGCATTGGTTAAGTGGTTGTATTTGGGTGAACACTGTTATAATTCCGCTTACCACATGTCAATTGGTATGTCACCTTTCCATGCTTTGTATGGGTATGATGCACTGTCCTTCATGGATTTAGCTTTTGGTAAGAGAAAAGCTCACAAAGCTAAGGATTTTATTTAGGAGAGTCAAGACATCTTGAGAACACTTAAGGATAATTTACAAATGGCTCAGAATCAATAGAATACATATGTAGACAGGGATCGTGTTGAGCGAAGTTTCAAGGTTGGGGATATGGTTTTCCTTCACTTGTAGCCGTACAGATAGTCTTCATTGAAGAAAAGTGGGGCATAAAATCTCAATCCTCAGTTTTAGGGGCCTTACAGGAACATCAAATATGTTGGGGAGGTAGCATATGAATTTAAGTTGCTGGAGGATAGTAAGATTCATAATGTGTTACATGTTTCGTACCTCAAAAAGGAACTTGGAAAACATGTTACTTCATCTTCCAAGTTACCCCCATTGGATGAGGAGGGATATTTGGTACTAATTCCTAAGGAGATAGTTGATACTCAAGAGAGGAGCTTGAGAAATGGTGGTTAAGGAGTTTTTGGTCAGATGGAGGGACTTGCTAGCAGAGGATGCAACTTGGGAGGCAGAGCAAATTTTACATCCCAATTTGTAATTGCTTGAGGGAAAGCAATCTCGGGAAGGGAGGACTATAATGTCACCTTCTCATTAGCCATTCAGGATGTTTCTTAGCCTTTTTAATTCCCAAAGGCTAGTGTCGAAATTAGGAAATCATTTATTTAATTACTTATTTATTTCCTAAATTTGAAGTTGATTTTTAAAGGTGATACTAAGTAATTAATTAAATCATTTTATAGAGTGACTATGTGAAATGTTTATGTCAAGACTCGTCTTCTCCAACTCATACTGCACATTTTGATAGACTTCAATGTTAAAGGTGAATGCATGATCACATGTTTATTAGACCTAAGATACTCATGAAAAAAGTTGAAAAGTATTTTCCCCACATTCCTAAATTCTCGCCAGTTAGATCTAGAGTCATTAATTTCTAACTGGAAAATATAATAAAACTTTAAGAGCAAAAGTCGAATACCAACAAAGGAATTTAAGATGCCTTGCATAAATAGGACTGGACTTTATGCATTACCACGTTTTCAAGAAACTGCACAATAAAGAAGAGGTAGACATCACACTGTCCATAGCCACCCAAAGTTGACTTTGATCATCTCACTCCATCTATATTACTCATGTTGGGTTATAATTCAACTACCCATAATAAATCTAAGAGCTAACTCACATACTATAGTTGTGATGAATTTATTGCATCTTCATCTATAAATCTAAGTAATGGGTTTGTGTTTGGGGGCACTCCAATTTCATGTTCTGTGTTTTTGGTTTGTTCCTTTTGTGCTCTGCCTTCAAATCAATGAGCAGGCCTTTGTACCTTGGGAGGTCCCAAAGGAGTGTTTCTGATTATGCAGAGAGGAGACGTGTTGAATGGGAGTTCTTTTACCTTAGATCTCAACCAGGGATTTAGCGCAATAGGTAGGTTACTAAGCATTCCATAATACTTAGATACAAATTCTTATTATTTCCAGATGTTAATAAACTTTGTGCAAAATGAGTTTAAAAGAAATCATAAACCTTTTGATTGATTAGTTAGTCTATGTTGCAGCTTGTATATTGGATCATAAACAATAGATCTCATTAACTTTTAACTGTCTATATCTAAGGCATAAAATTGGTCATTTCCTAGCAATGCAGAAATAGATTAGTAAAACTAAAAAAGCTCTCATGCTTTTATCGCTGGCAATGAAGATTAAATCACAATGCATATTTTCCACATTACAGTTACAACCATTGTATCAGCTGATTTTCCAGCTGCACCCCATTTGGGGCTACCATAAATGATGTGTCTAGTCATCATACCCCCTAAAAGTCTAGCTGCCCTCTTCTGCAATAACACCATACTTTGCTGATATATTTATTTTAAAATTTTCTGCAAATTAAATAAATATTTATGGGCACAACCATGCAAATCTGATTGGAATAATTTTATGTAGGTTTGGCTGCTATATTTAGTGTTTGCTGAAATAAATCAATACATTTAGGTGTCATAATTGTTGATTTGTAATTTAATGTTTTTAAATGATTAAATACTGATTTATTGATTGCATTATCAAGAATTAATTTACTCGATCAGTTATTTATGATTAATGTGGGGGTGTATATGAAAGTTTCATATTTATTCAAACAAGTTTTCATAATAAGCAATTATCACATAACATCTAAAATTCTCTTGCTTTAGGCATTAATATGTTCCAATCAAATTCAATCATTTAGTTTTAACTCATATCAACATTTCCAACAAGCACAAAATATTAAAACACATAGGTTCCATTTTCTATAGTGTTATTCACTAGATTCATTTAGAGATAATTTCCACTTGACTATTTGATAAATCACTTTCTTCATTTAGAATAATGGGAACATTTATTAATATTTATATTTTCATGTAGAAGAAGTATAAATCAGAACATTTTTGTATTGATAATAAGGTATCGAAAGATAGGTACATAAGCTTAAGTCATATGCTGCCTATTCAGGTATATGTATCACCAAAATTACAGTTCACTGGAGCAGCTTATCAACATAGGTTGCATGCCATCGTGACATTATATCAGTTCAAACCAAAACTTATGCATCGGTAGAGCAAGTCTGGTTTGAGCAGCAAAAATATTATTATAAAAATTATAGCTTATCGTATATTAATTCCTGTGATCCCTACTATTTACTTCAGGGTCATCCACATTAGCTTCAAGTTGAACCATTGAAACTTTCTCAAAAACTATAGGATCTACTACATTGTAAATCACCTGCGGTCTGTTCAAATTACCAGCCTAGTTGTTGCCAGCAGCAACTTCATTGAATACCCTCTGAAAGTCCCTCAATTCCCTATGAAAAGTCTCAAAGTCTCCCTGCTCATGGTGCCATGTGTGCCTGTACTTGACCTCTGAGTTGTTCACCATGACCACTCCATCCGTGATAAGCCTCAGGAACTTGGCCATTGAAGTCTCCATAGTCAATGTTACTTGCAAAGCAATGGATAAAAAGGTGAGTCTCTTATTAGACTCAGTAAGCCCCCTTCTTCTATCTTGAAAATTTTCCTTATTCCTGATCCTCTAGATATGCCACAAAATTTCAGTGGATAGACAATCCTTGAAGACATGAAAATCTTTTTGAAGTTTCCTGTTAGTAAATAATATTTCATACCAATTCAGGCTCTCATTGACATTCCAAATTTCCTGGCTATTAGAAAAAATGTTCCAAACCTCTTTAGCATAAAGGCGATCGAAGAAAATATGCATAATAGTTTATAGAGTCTTGCAAATTCTGCACAAGTCTATATCTGTTTGGTTGATTTTAAATGGCAGTTTTTGTAGTAGGAGCAACCACCTGAAAAAAAGCCTTTTTAGGCTTTGTGATATTATGCCAAATAGAGTAGAAGATATTTTTCCAATTATTATTAGTGAGCTTCACATTCCAATACTTGTTAGCATGGTCCATGACAAAGATATTACTAGTTAGCATTTTATAAATGGTTTTAGCTTTAATTTCCATCAGAGGAGTACCATCATCACAAATAATATCATTAACCATATCAAAAGCAATATTAGAATTATAGGGAAAATAACATTTTTGCAAGTTTCAGAGACAATATTATAAGTTATGGAAGTGTTAGCATTAAGATTAAATTCCTTAGCCAGATTCTCCCAAGTTTTAATTTTACCATTATCCACAATATTTTGAAAGGTTTGAATTCCACAAAGGTTCCACTTTTTAGTGGAACAACCTTGGAGCAGGGCGAGGGGCTTCCCTTTGTGCTCAAGATTCCACCACAGAGAGTAGTAGAATTGACAGATTGGATTTGTGACATCATTAACATTGCAGGACTTGAACTTCACTTTATGTTTCACAAGCTCCCAAGCCTTCCATAGGATTTTGAACACCAAGGATCTCGTAGGAGACATTGGGTGTTTACTCATGAGAATATCACAAAGAGGTAGTCTCTTCCATGCTTTTGCTCGCTTTAGGGAGGTGAGGATTATGTTATTTATTATTAGAACTTTCCATGGCTCTTCACCATATGCAACCTTTTCAATCCACTTAGCAGCGAGTGTTATTCCTTGAGTGCACAAATCCTTGAGCCCAATTCCACCCTGTAACTTGTTTAAGCAACTCCACTCCCACTTTATAGAGTGATTTTTCCTCTTGCCTTTGCCATCCAACCAAAGAAAGCATCTGATCCTTTTTTGGATTTCATTAACTTGCTTACTATTGAAGAACCACACTAAGGAAAAGTAGATACTATATGAAGACATGATCTTCTGGAAGACTTGAATTATGCCCACCAATGATAGGTAGTGTCTGTCCCAGTTCCCCAATTTTCTTTCAATTTTCCCCCTTATCCAAAGCCACATATCTTTCAAGTTGGGGCTAACTACAAAAGGTATTCCCAGATATCTTACTTGTTTGTTGGGTTACCCCACTAAAAATCATAATTTTGTAGCCATTTCGGCAGTGATTCAGTCCATCCCAAGAAACTTAATTTAGCTATTGAAATCCTAGCACCAAATGCTTGACAAAACAAATTGAGCTTCTCCATCAGGAGTCTAAGATTATTCTCTTCTAGCTCTAGGAAGATAGTTGTATCATTTGCAAATTGGATATTGATTAGTTCATTTTGGTCTGGCAAGATTATACCTTTGACCCTGGGTGAGATAGATTGATCCCTCAACAAGTAATGTAGGGCATCTGATGCAATAACAAAAAAGCCAGGGGCAAGGAGGTAGCCTTTCTTGATAGATATCACCAACAAAATTTCCTCTGAAAGAGCACCATTCACATCCACCTGAGCAATAACATCCTTTAGCAGAGTGTCAACAACATTACAAAACTCCACCGGGAACCCAAATGCTTCCAGAGTGGTTCTTAAGAAGCTCCATTCCACTCTATCATATGATTTTTTAAAGTCAAGTAGGAGCATTGCTGAGTTTTGACCAGATTGCTTGGCCCATTCCATGGCCTCCCAACTTGTGATTAGGTTCTCAAGAATGTAATGTCCTTTGATGAACCCTGGTTGAGTGCTATTGATGAAATTTGGAAGAATATCAACTGGCCTTAAGGCCAGGACCTTTTCCAGAACCTTGTAGGATACATTCAGTAATGTAATAGGTCTCCAATTTTTTATCAGGGTCTTGTCACCCCCTTTGGGGAGGAGTTTCATGATGCCTCTATTAATATTCTTGCCCAGGGAACCCCGTTCTAGGGCCTCCTAATAGACCAAAAGCAACTCCTCACTTATCCAATCACTAAACATCTTGTAGAATTCCACCAAGAGCTCATCACATCCAGGGGACTTGTCATTACTCATGGAGTGGATAGCTCTCACTATCTCCTCTTTTGAACTTCTAGCAACAAGTTTTGAAGCATCCTCCCTACTAATTTTCTTGGGAATAGTCCCCTTGATACTATTCCTGGCTTCTTTATTATAGTCCCCAACATCCTCTGAGGTGAAGAGCTTCTTATAGAAGCAGTGGAATTGTTTTAAAATATCTTTTTGATTGGAGAAGAGAGTTCCCTCCCAGATTCTCCCAATTAGTTCTCTACCATTTTTCTCCTTGTGTAGTTGAAAAAAAACTTCGAGCCCTTATCCCCACAACATAACCAGTTGAGTTTGGCTTTGTAGACATTGAAAATGTCTTGATTGATACTATGCATTTGATTTTGATTAACTAACACCGTTTCTTCTAAAATCACTTTGAATTGATCACTTAATTGAATAATCAACATTATTTAATTAAAATCAACAAATTTAGCTATTAATCAAATAATTAAATTTATTGGATTAATTCACCCTTCTTCTAACTAATTATTCATCTTATTTAATTAAATCCTCTCATTTGATTAAAATCAATCAAATCAAATATCAATGTCTTGATTCACTCCAATTAATTAATTCTATATTAATTAATCCTAAGTCAACTTTCTAATCATCATTATCAAATCCTCCAACTTTTAACTCTTCAAGAGTTAAATCAACCATGGTCAACTAACTAGGTTGCACATAAAATCAATTTCTTCTATTTACCTAATTCCTCAATTATCCTCACAAAGGCATATTCCAAGGAATATTCCTCCCAACCACCTCTTAATCAATTTCCCTCCAAAGGTTTTCAAAAATCTATCACATCCTCTTACATTTGCAATAAATTCTCTTACAACCTTTCAAATCCTCTTACATCTCATTCAATTTCTTTTACACCAATTTCAAATTTTCAACCATCGACATTTACTTCTCTTCCATCCTCCTCCACTCACACATTTCCCAAAATGTGTTCCACCTTCCTCCAATGGAATTGTGACACTTGGCACATTCTCATTGGCTCTCATTTTATCCCACATTCATCAAATCCTCTCGTTCTTCAACCCTTGGCTTCTATAAATAGAGGCATCCTTTTCATATTATGGATCCACAACTTCATGCATTATCACTATAGCCATTTGAGTTCTTAGTTTTCCATCATTTTCATCCATTTTAGCTAGATTATAGTCATTTTTCATACTTGGATCATCTTCAAAATCATCAAGCTTATCAAGGGATTGGGAAAGGGCTTCTTTCCACATGAAAGGGGCACCACTCCCCCTATGGGATTGAGGTTTTGTTAGCTTAGTTGATTTCATATTGTGTTCTTGCTTTATTTTCATGTTTTCAACTTTGTTTCTCCAAGAATTTCATAGGGAGCATTAGATTTGTGTTACTAACATGATTGACATTATTTTTTTGATCTCTTCTTAGTCTATGTAGGTTTTGTGCTCATATTTTGGTGCTACAAGGAAGGCTGGTCGATCTAACATGATGAATTTTACCTAATTTTGCCATTTTTTTGCAGCTATAGGGGAATGACACCGCCTTTTGCAAATGTGATGCCGCAGAGCGCCACTTTTGACATCCAACACTGCATTTTTCACATCGCACCATATTCGCTCACCACTGTCGCACCGCCTTTGATGGAGCGTCGCTTTCGCCTTCTCTTTTTTCTGTCTAACCTTCTTTCCGCATAGCACTGCATTTGTTGAAGCGCCACATTCATGCTCTCTGTTTTTGTAGAGCGTTGTATTCATGATAACCAAAATGTCACATTCATTTTTGAGCATCACATATGCCACTAAAAGAACACTACATTTGTCTTCCAGTGTCGTATTTGTAGGTAGCAGAGGAGGGATAAAGATTGAAGTCTTAAAAGCATTTTTTAATGCTTTTTGTGACAATTTGAGCTTTTAATTTCTGCAATTCAATTTCTAGGACCAACTAGATTCAGTTTGGACTTAAAATTAACCCACAACTCAAGCTTTTTCAAGTTGGTTAAAATTGAATCTTAGAAACTTACTAGCTTTTCGATTTGGTCTAAAATTGAGCAATCAACTTTCACACTCGAATTTGGTGCTATAAAAAGAACTCATTTATTACTTTTGAGGACTAAAAAGAACTTGTATTTGTCTTGTTTTGTAATATTTTCTACAAACTCTTGTCATTCAAATGTGTATGCACTTCTCTCGTGCTTCACGATGATCTTGAGAATCAAAAGCATTTTGGTGGCATTAGGTTGTCTAAAAGATTGCCTCCACATTTCAAAATTGGGTTTTTTAAATTGAACAAAACTTGTTAGTGTGAGAAAAGACATCACATGTGTTCTCTCCTTGTTCACGCAAATAAGGATTGATTGAACTACAGATGTACTTACTCACTTTTGTTCACCTTTAGAGGGATTTCCTTGGTGGGAAAAAGTACTCACCCCAAGGGAACGAACCAAGCAGTAACGGGCATAAGCCAAGCTCTTTCAAACCGCTATACAAATTTGTGGTTGCAAGGAAAGTTTGCAATCAACAAAGTGATGCATAATAGCTCTCCCCCAGTATCTTTATGATGTGTAAATCCCTTGTTCTAAGGGTAGGGAGACCTCTTGAGGGAGTTTATCGTTGTGTCCTTTGAACCAGATGCCCTTATTATGAACCGTTGTGTAGTAGCCAAAAATCCCAATATTTGTTGGCGTCAAGAGGTCCGACCTCCAGAGTCGTTCCACATATTTGTGATTCTTTGTAGAGATGAAAAGTTCATCACAGGAGATTCATGAGAACTGAAGCTTGGCTAACCCATAGAAGTGAGTGTCATGGAGGGGAGCCAGTGTGGTCAAGCTTCTAATCATCCGCTCTAAATAAGCGCAACTGGATTTATCCAAGTGGGAATTCAACAAATATTTTCTTTTCCATCTTAGGGTTGTGCAATCTTTGAGTCAGTTAAACACATTGATTGGATCCACAATCTTGAAAAAAAAACATTTAACAAAGGTCATCAAATTTCAAACCCTTTGGTAGATGCAAATACCTTTGAAAATTCCAAGTATTACTACTTGTCCCTAGGGATTTATCCTTCGAGGCTTCTAAATATTTGGGCCTATATCTAAATTTTCTCTCTCTAAAGTCAACATTAGGGAATTATTTCCTTGATTTCCACATAATGGACCTTGTGGGATGAAAATAAATTGAGACATACACATTCTAATTGAAAAGCTAAGCAAGAAAGTGTTTGTGGTAAAAATAATCCATTAAGCAAAGATAAAAGACAAATTGAACCCCACACGTGTTTTCTCAAATGATTTCCCGCAAGATCAAAATCCCAAAATCGAAGTCCAATAAAAAAAAATGTCTCAGTCCAAGAAGTCTCAAGAAATGTCAGTCCATGCTTTACGAAGTTAAAGAAATATTGGTATATAACTTTTACAAACATGCTTCAAAAGATAATCCCAATTTGTATTTGTTCTATTATTGTCAAAATCTAAGTCTTTTTCAACACTTTGAGTTTCTCACATAGGAGGTATAGCATGTTCTTCAATACCTAGGTCTTGTAAACAAAAGTCTCTCTAAGTTCACTTAGGATCAAAATAAACACTTTCATCCATCCTCAAACATCAATCAAAACCCATCTCACAAACAACTCTTGGAATCTTGGAAAAATCCTTCATACTATACTTTTGGAAAATCCTTTAAATCAAATCAAAATCATTTTGTTTGACTAAGTGCACGTGTGGATGCATCCTTCTTCATACACTTGGTTAAATTATCACCTTGTGAACAAGTTTATTCCAAGATAACATCTAACATCATGGAGATTATAAGTTCATTATCAAATCCAAATCAAACTCATAATCAAAAATCCAAAATTCCTAAAGTCGAAGTATCCCTCCAAGGTTCCTTAAGTGTTCAATCATTCACATCATTCATATTTCATTATCTCATTACCATCCTAGATTTTCCTTTTGTACCCAAAAGTTTGACCAACCT
>VDFB02324691.1:0-15843 GCA_007258455.2 Sequoia sempervirens | reverse complement strand
ACAATCAACTAATTGACAAAGCCACTTTCTCATCCTACTTGTTGTGCACTAACCCTCTAAAAGATTAGATATTGAAAATTATTATAGACTTATATTCAATCATACATGGGCCATTTTCTGAAAAAAATCCAATTTTGTCTCTCCAATATGTGTTGTAAGTTACAGTAGCCATTGTATTAGCTGATTTTCCATTCGTACCTCATTTGGGGCTACCATAAATGATGTGTCTAGTCATCATACCCCCTAAAATTCTAGTTGCCATCTTCCACAATAACACCATACTTTGCTGAATATTTATTTTGAAATTTACTACAAATTAAATAAATATTTATGGGCACAACCATGCGAATCTGATTGGAATAATTTTATGTAGGTTTGGCTGCTATATTTAGTGTGTTTGCTAAAATAAATCAATACATTTAGGTGCCATAATTGTTGATTTGTAATTTAATGTTTTTAAATGATTAAATTCTGATTTATTGATTGCATTATCAAGCATTAATTTATCCGATCAATTATTTATGATTAATGTGGGGGTGTATATGGAAGTTTCGGATTTATTCAAACAAGTTTTCATAATAAGCAATTATCACATAACATCTAAAATTCTCTTTCTTTAGGCATTAATACGTTCCAATCAAGTTCAACCATTTAATTTTAACTCATATCAACATTTCCAGCAAGCACAAAATATTAAAACACTTAAGTTCCATTTTCTATAGTGTTATTCACTAGATTTATTTAGAGATAATTTCCACTTGACTGTTTGATAAATCACTTTCTACATTTAGAATAATGGGAACATTTATTAATATTTATATTTTCATGTAGAAGAAGTATAAATTAGAATATTTTTGTATTGATAATAAGGTATCGAAAGATAGGTACATAAGCTTAAGTCATATGCTGCCTATTCAGGTATATGTATCACCAAAATTACAGTTCACTGGAGCAGCTTATCAACATAGGTTGCATGCCATCGTGACATTATATCAGTTCAAACCAAAACTTATGCATCGGTAGAGCAAGTCTGGTTTGAGCAGCAAAAATATTATTATAAAAATTATAGCTTATCGTATATTAATTCCTGTGATCCCTACTATTTACTTCAGGGTCATCCACATTAGCTTCAAGTTGAACCATTGAAACTTTCTCAAAAACTATAGGATCTACTACATTGTAAATCACCTGCGGTCTGTTCAAATTACCAGCCTAGTTGTTGCCAGCAGCAACTTCATTGAATACCCTCTGAAAGTCCCTCAATTCCCTATGAAAAGTCTCAAAGTCTCCCTGCTCATGGTGCCATGTGTGCCTGTACTTGACCTCTGAGTTGTTCACCATGACCACTCCATCCGTGATAAGCCTCAGGAACTTGGCCATTGAAGTCTCCATAGTCAATGTTACTTGCAAAGCAATGGATAAAAAGGTGAGTCTCTTATTAGACTCAGTAAGCCCCCTTCTTCTATCTTGAAAATTTTCCTTATTCCTGATCCTCTAGATATGCCACAAAATTTCAGTGGATAGACAATCCTTGAAGACATGAAAATCTTTTTGAAGTTTCCTGTTAGTAAATAATATTTCATACCAATTCAGGCTCTCATTGACATTCCAAATTTCCTGGCTATTAGAAAAAATGTTCCAAACCTCTTTAGCATAAAGGCGATCGAAGAAAATATGCATAATAGTTTATAGAGTCTTGCAAATTCTGCACAAGTCTATATCTGTTTGGTTGATTTTAAATGGCAGTTTTTGTAGTAGGAGCAACCACCTGAAAAAAAGCCTTTTTAGGCTTTGTGATATTATGCCAAATAGAGTAGAAGATATTTTTCCAATTATTATTAGTGAGCTTCACATTCCAATACTTGTTAGCATGGTCCATGACAAAGATATTACTAGTTAGCATTTTATAAATGGTTTTAGCTTTAATTTCCATCAGAGGAGTACCATCATCACAAATAATATCATTAACCATATCAAAAGCAATATTAGAATTATAGGGAAAATAACATTTTTGCAAGTTTCAGAGACAATATTATAAGTTATGGAAGTGTTAGCATTAAGATTAAATTCCTTAGCCAGATTCTCCCAAGTTTTAATTTTACCATTATCCACAATATTTTGAAAGGTTTGAATTCCACAAAGGTTCCACTTTTTAGTGGAACAACCTTGGAGCAGGGCGAGGGGCTTCCCTTTGTGCTCAAGATTCCACCACAGAGAGTAGTAGAATTGACAGATTGGATTTGTGACATCATTAACATTGCAGGACTTGAACTTCACTTTATGTTTCACAAGCTCCCAAGCCTTCCATAGGATTTTGAACACCAAGGATCTCGTAGGAGACATTGGGTGTTTACTCATGAGAATATCACAAAGAGGTAGTCTCTTCCATGCTTTTGCTCGCTTTAGGGAGGTGAGGATTATGTTATTTATTATTAGAACTTTCCATGGCTCTTCACCATATGCAACCTTTTCAATCCACTTAGCAGCGAGTGTTATTCCTTGAGTGCACAAATCCTTGAGCCCAATTCCACCCTGTAACTTGTTTAAGCAACTCCACTCCCACTTTATAGAGTGATTTTTCCTCTTGCCTTTGCCATCCAACCAAAGAAAGCATCTGATCCTTTTTTGGATTTCATTAACTTGCTTACTATTGAAGAACCACACTAAGGAAAAGTAGATACTATATGAAGACATGATCTTCTGGAAGACTTGAATTATGCCCACCAATGATAGGTAGTGTCTGTCCCAGTTCCCCAATTTTCTTTCAATTTTCCCCCTTATCCAAAGCCACATATCTTTCAAGTTGGGGCTAACTACAAAAGGTATTCCCAGATATCTTACTTGTTTGTTGGGTTACCCCACTAAAAATCATAATTTTGTAGCCATTTCGGCAGTGATTCAGTCCATCCCAAGAAACTTAATTTAGCTATTGAAATCCTAGCACCAAATGCTTGACAAAACAAATTGAGCTTCTCCATCAGGAGTCTAAGATTATTCTCTTCTAGCTCTAGGAAGATAGTTGTATCATTTGCAAATTGGATATTGATTAGTTCATTTTGGTCTGGCAAGATTATACCTTTGACCCTGGGTGAGATAGATTGATCCCTCAACAAGTAATGTAGGGCATCTGATGCAATAACAAAAAAGCCAGGGGCAAGGAGGTAGCCTTTCTTGATAGATATCACCAACAAAATTTCCTCTGAAAGAGCACCATTCACATCCACCTGAGCAATAACATCCTTTAGCAGAGTGTCAACAACATTACAAAACTCCACCGGGAACCCAAATGCTTCCAGAGTGGTTCTTAAGAAGCTCCATTCCACTCTATCATATGATTTTTTAAAGTCAAGTAGGAGCATTGCTGAGTTTTGACCAGATTGCTTGGCCCATTCCATGGCCTCCCAACTTGTGATTAGGTTCTCAAGAATGTAATGTCCTTTGATGAACCCTGGTTGAGTGCTATTGATGAAATTTGGAAGAATATCAACTGGCCTTAAGGCCAGGACCTTTTCCAGAACCTTGTAGGATACATTCAGTAATGTAATAGGTCTCCAATTTTTTATCAGGGTCTTGTCACCCCCTTTGGGGAGGAGTTTCATGATGCCTCTATTAATATTCTTGCCCAGGGAACCCCGTTCTAGGGCCTCCTAATAGACCAAAAGCAACTCCTCACTTATCCAATCACTAAACATCTTGTAGAATTCCACCAAGAGCTCATCACATCCAGGGGACTTGTCATTACTCATGGAGTGGATAGCTCTCACTATCTCCTCTTTTGAACTTCTAGCAACAAGTTTTGAAGCATCCTCCCTACTAATTTTCTTGGGAATAGTCCCCTTGATACTATTCCTGGCTTCTTTATTATAGTCCCCAACATCCTCTGAGGTGAAGAGCTTCTTATAGAAGCAGTGGAATTGTTTTAAAATATCTTTTTGATTGGAGAAGAGAGTTCCCTCCCAGATTCTCCCAATTAGTTCTCTACCATTTTTCTCCTTGTGTAGTTGAAAAAAAACTTCGAGCCCTTATCCCCACAACATAACCAGTTGAGTTTGGCTTTGTAGACATTGAAAATGTCTTGATTGATACTATGCATTTGATTTTGATTAACTAACACCGTTTCTTCTAAAATCACTTTGAATTGATCACTTAATTGAATAATCAACATTATTTAATTAAAATCAACAAATTTAGCTATTAATCAAATAATTAAATTTATTGGATTAATTCACCCTTCTTCTAACTAATTATTCATCTTATTTAATTAAATCCTCTCATTTGATTAAAATCAATCAAATCAAATATCAATGTCTTGATTCACTCCAATTAATTAATTCTATATTAATTAATCCTAAGTCAACTTTCTAATCATCATTATCAAATCCTCCAACTTTTAACTCTTCAAGAGTTAAATCAACCATGGTCAACTAACTAGGTTGCACATAAAATCAATTTCTTCTATTTACCTAATTCCTCAATTATCCTCACAAAGGCATATTCCAAGGAATATTCCTCCCAACCACCTCTTAATCAATTTCCCTCCAAAGGTTTTCAAAAATCTATCACATCCTCTTACATTTGCAATAAATTCTCTTACAACCTTTCAAATCCTCTTACATCTCATTCAATTTCTTTTACACCAATTTCAAATTTTCAACCATCGACATTTACTTCTCTTCCATCCTCCTCCACTCACACATTTCCCAAAATGTGTTCCACCTTCCTCCAATGGAATTGTGACACTTGGCACATTCTCATTGGCTCTCATTTTATCCCACATTCATCAAATCCTCTCGTTCTTCAACCCTTGGCTTCTATAAATAGAGGCATCCTTTTCATATTATGGATCCACAACTTCATGCATTATCACTATAGCCATTTGAGTTCTTAGTTTTCCATCATTTTCATCCATTTTAGCTAGATTATAGTCATTTTTCATACTTGGATCATCTTCAAAATCATCAAGCTTATCAAGGGATTGGGAAAGGGCTTCTTTCCACATGAAAGGGGCACCACTCCCCCTATGGGATTGAGGTTTTGTTAGCTTAGTTGATTTCATATTGTGTTCTTGCTTTATTTTCATGTTTTCAACTTTGTTTCTCCAAGAATTTCATAGGGAGCATTAGATTTGTGTTACTAACATGATTGACATTATTTTTTTGATCTCTTCTTAGTCTATGTAGGTTTTGTGCTCATATTTTGGTGCTACAAGGAAGGCTGGTCGATCTAACATGATGAATTTTACCTAATTTTGCCATTTTTTTGCAGCTATAGGGGAATGACACCGCCTTTTGCAAATGTGATGCCGCAGAGCGCCACTTTTGACATCCAACACTGCATTTTTCACATCGCACCATATTCGCTCACCACTGTCGCACCGCCTTTGATGGAGCGTCGCTTTCGCCTTCTCTTTTTTCTGTCTAACCTTCTTTCCGCATAGCACTGCATTTGTTGAAGCGCCACATTCATGCTCTCTGTTTTTGTAGAGCGTTGTATTCATGATAACCAAAATGTCACATTCATTTTTGAGCATCACATATGCCACTAAAAGAACACTACATTTGTCTTCCAGTGTCGTATTTGTAGGTAGCAGAGGAGGGATAAAGATTGAAGTCTTAAAAGCATTTTTTAATGCTTTTTGTGACAATTTGAGCTTTTAATTTCTGCAATTCAATTTCTAGGACCAACTAGATTCAGTTTGGACTTAAAATTAACCCACAACTCAAGCTTTTTCAAGTTGGTTAAAATTGAATCTTAGAAACTTACTAGCTTTTCGATTTGGTCTAAAATTGAGCAATCAACTTTCACACTCGAATTTGGTGCTATAAAAAGAACTCATTTATTACTTTTGAGGACTAAAAAGAACTTGTATTTGTCTTGTTTTGTAATATTTTCTACAAACTCTTGTCATTCAAATGTGTATGCACTTCTCTCGTGCTTCACGATGATCTTGAGAATCAAAAGCATTTTGGTGGCATTAGGTTGTCTAAAAGATTGCCTCCACATTTCAAAATTGGGTTTTTTAAATTGAACAAAACTTGTTAGTGTGAGAAAAGACATCACATGTGTTCTCTCCTTGTTCACGCAAATAAGGATTGATTGAACTACAGATGTACTTACTCACTTTTGTTCACCTTTAGAGGGATTTCCTTGGTGGGAAAAAGTACTCACCCCAAGGGAACGAACCAAGCAGTAACGGGCATAAGCCAAGCTCTTTCAAACCGCTATACAAATTTGTGGTTGCAAGGAAAGTTTGCAATCAACAAAGTGATGCATAATAGCTCTCCCCCAGTATCTTTATGATGTGTAAATCCCTTGTTCTAAGGGTAGGGAGACCTCTTGAGGGAGTTTATCGTTGTGTCCTTTGAACCAGATGCCCTTATTATGAACCGTTGTGTAGTAGCCAAAAATCCCAATATTTGTTGGCGTCAAGAGGTCCGACCTCCAGAGTCGTTCCACATATTTGTGATTCTTTGTAGAGATGAAAAGTTCATCACAGGAGATTCATGAGAACTGAAGCTTGGCTAACCCATAGAAGTGAGTGTCATGGAGGGGAGCCAGTGTGGTCAAGCTTCTAATCATCCGCTCTAAATAAGCGCAACTGGATTTATCCAAGTGGGAATTCAACAAATATTTTCTTTTCCATCTTAGGGTTGTGCAATCTTTGAGTCAGTTAAACACATTGATTGGATCCACAATCTTGAAAAAAAAACATTTAACAAAGGTCATCAAATTTCAAACCCTTTGGTAGATGCAAATACCTTTGAAAATTCCAAGTATTACTACTTGTCCCTAGGGATTTATCCTTCGAGGCTTCTAAATATTTGGGCCTATATCTAAATTTTCTCTCTCTAAAGTCAACATTAGGGAATTATTTCCTTGATTTCCACATAATGGACCTTGTGGGATGAAAATAAATTGAGACATACACATTCTAATTGAAAAGCTAAGCAAGAAAGTGTTTGTGGTAAAAATAATCCATTAAGCAAAGATAAAAGACAAATTGAACCCCACACGTGTTTTCTCAAATGATTTCCCGCAAGATCAAAATCCCAAAATCGAAGTCCAATAAAAAAAAATGTCTCAGTCCAAGAAGTCTCAAGAAATGTCAGTCCATGCTTTACGAAGTTAAAGAAATATTGGTATATAACTTTTACAAACATGCTTCAAAAGATAATCCCAATTTGTATTTGTTCTATTATTGTCAAAATCTAAGTCTTTTTCAACACTTTGAGTTTCTCACATAGGAGGTATAGCATGTTCTTCAATACCTAGGTCTTGTAAACAAAAGTCTCTCTAAGTTCACTTAGGATCAAAATAAACACTTTCATCCATCCTCAAACATCAATCAAAACCCATCTCACAAACAACTCTTGGAATCTTGGAAAAATCCTTCATACTATACTTTTGGAAAATCCTTTAAATCAAATCAAAATCATTTTGTTTGACTAAGTGCACGTGTGGATGCATCCTTCTTCATACACTTGGTTAAATTATCACCTTGTGAACAAGTTTATTCCAAGATAACATCTAACATCATGGAGATTATAAGTTCATTATCAAATCCAAATCAAACTCATAATCAAAAATCCAAAATTCCTAAAGTCGAAGTATCCCTCCAAGGTTCCTTAAGTGTTCAATCATTCACATCACTCATATTTCATTATCTCATCACCATCCTTTGATCCTTAACATCTATATTTTCCTTTTTGTACCTAAAGTTTGGACCAACCTAAGGAGTTAGAGGTTTACCTCCCATATTCCTGAAATTTGATCCTTATTTTTATGGTCCAAACTAGATCTCAACACAAGAAGAACATGGAAACAAACAAAGAAACATCCACTTCAAGTGACTTGAGTCAAACTGCACCTGAAATCAACCCCATCGGATCTAGCAACCCCCACTCAACCTTCCTCAACTACCACAAGATCTTCAAGAGGGAGGTTTCCAAGTGGAGGATATCACCAACAATGTCCTAGGAATGACTCAAGATGAAATCATGGAAATGGTCCAAAACCTTGAAAATCACAAAATTGTCAACACAATGATGAGACTTAATCCTTCACAATACATGTTAGAATTGGCAAAGGAAGGGTTAAACTCCCTTCTGATTATGATGTGAGCAATATTATGGAAAAACCACTTGGGATTATGCCACCGGTCTCATTCACACCTTCCTTCCAAAAAATCATTCAACCCATCCCACAACCAACATCATCTCATGCTCCAAGTCAACCCATAGTTACCAAGGGGAGTTCATTGCTTCATGCTCTTCAAACACATCCCCTTGTAAACAACCAAGATTGGATGCAAAAACCATCTTGGGTCAACCAAATACTGTCCCTCAAGATCCAAAACACCCATACGTTCCACTTTTCTTTCATGACACCAACAATCCATCCACTTTCTTTGCATCACCGACATATTCCCTTAACACACAAGTCTCTCTCCCTATGACTTCACAAAGAGAAGGGGGGCTATTTGGACAAGGAAGAATCTTTGATCCCTCATCATCACTTTCTCAAGGAAACACACCACCCATCTTCCCACCATTTCCTCCTCTACCATTAGCATCCACACCAATTCTCAGTTTAGGGCAACCCCCTTTACCAATACTCAATCAACCAAATCAAAGCAATCCTCTAATCATGAATCAAATCAACATATCAAATCCTCCAATCATTCCACCAATATCACAACACTAGGTGGCACCAATCCAAACAACACAATCAATCACTACACCATCTACAACACCTCAAATATCTCAAAACGTGGTCTCCCAAGGACTTAGCGTATCAACTGCACCATCCACCACACAATTTGCTATCATCAATCCAACAACACCTCCACCACCACTTCAACAAAATCTCATCACAACATCTCATACCATTCTGAATCCTCCACCTCCACCACCAAAACCAAATATGGCAAACCAATAGAACATAACACTACAAGTAGCTCAACAAGCTTATCAAAAAGCATTTTAGTAGTTTCAAGCTCAACAAGCCACACAAGGTGCACAAAAAGCTGCTCAACAAGCACAGACACAACAAGCCGCACAACAAGCTTCCCAAGCACAAGCTCAAGCTTTATTGCAACAACAAGCTGCCCAAGCTACACAAGTTGCACATGAATCACATTCTGCATAGGTTTCCTAGGCTGCACAAGTCCTCCAACCAGCTCAAGCTCAGACATAAGTTCAATATCAAGCATAATAAGCACAAGCGCAAGAATAATACCAAGTGGTTTAGCAGCAAACCTATCAACAAGCTTTGCAAAAATACCAAGCACAACAAGAAGCAACTCAAAAATTAGCCCAACAACAAGCATTATTGGCACAACAACAACAAGACCAACAACAAGCGTTGTTGGTACAACAACAATTGCAAGCATACCTGTGTGATCGATTTTAAGTGCACAATAAATGTAGATTCAAAATTAAATCAAAACACACCAATGCAACATTATATTGAAGAAAAC
This sequence comes from Sequoia sempervirens, assembly GCA_007258455.2. NCBI lineage: Eukaryota > Viridiplantae > Streptophyta > Pinopsida > Cupressales > Cupressaceae > Sequoia > Sequoia sempervirens. The sequence goes on along the minus strand of VDFB02324691.1, from coordinate 6,365 downwards.
TAATTAAAAGATAAACAAACTCTTAAAACAACAATTTCTTCAATGACGTCCCATTGTCCTCTATCTCAAGTGTTTTTGTTGATTCCAGCTTGCTCTCAAATTGTGTGCTAGGCTCAAAAAATGGTCTTCCTAGAAAACGAGATTGAAGATGAATGCATGCTATGCTAAGATATGATTAACATGCTTAAACTAAACATGATTGCTAGAATGTAAAATTATGAAATTATGAATACTAAAGCTGATAATGACAATACTAAAATGCTAATTGTCTGTCTCTAATGCATGTGTATGTGTGTAACCAATGCTTGGATTAGCAGGGGTATTTATAGAGTTTTTGAAAGATTCTAATTAGCTGATGTGATCAACGGTTGAAATCAAGCTTGTCAAGATGAACGGTGAGAGATTTTGGAAGTTGAGAGAAAGATGGAAGGTTGAGAGAATAATGGAAGATGTTTCCTTCCCACAAAACCTTTTACTCAAAAATAGAGGTAACTTGCCATTTGTCATCTTTAGTTATGAGTTGGTTTTGTAGTTGAAGATAAATCCCATAATTAAATTTCATGACAATTAATTTAGAAGTTTGCATAATTAATATTTAATTATGTGTGAGAGATGAAAATGGAAGGTAATTAAATATTTAAAATATTTATGTGTGGGAGATGAGAATGGAAGGTAATTAAATATTTAAATTATTTAATTATGCATGGAGTGAGAAAATGTGTTAAATTAAATATTTTTAATATTTAATTTAATTGTGAGATGAAAGTGTTTGGAGGAATATTCCATTATTTGAATTCAAAAATTCAAATTTAGAATAACATGATAATTAATATAAATAAATTATAAAATTTATCTAATTTAATTAAGAGGAAGATAGAAGATGGTAATAATTAAATAAAGTTATTTATTTAATTAAGGTAGAAGAATTATAAAAGTGAACAATATAAATAAATAATTAAATTTATTTATATGTTGATGACTTTAGAAGATTAATTAAATAATTCATATTTAATTAATTAACAAGCTTGATTAACTGTGACTATTTTTAGATGTATACATTTTGCGCCTCTTTGAAGTGATGTGTGAAACACATTGCTTCAAAGAAAATATTCCTACCTTTGTTGTGTTTGATTTTGCCCATGGTCGGAATTTTTTTAACTAATATGCCCCCCGATTAAAAAAAATGTGTCTGATATGCATTTTGATTTGAATCTAATATGTTTCTGATTTAGAAATACAACTGATATTGATGATGCCCCCTCGAGAGGTAAATCACTGATGATGGGACAAGTGTTGAGTTTATGATGAAATTTAGATGATGAGAGGGATGCAATGATTTAGTCTCCGATAATTGATTAAAATATGCCCCAATTTAAAAAATAAGGTCGAAGTTTGAGAAAAGGAGAAAAATAAAAATAAAATGCCACAAAAACCCACATTGTTTGACCTTTAAAAGGTAAAAGGAGTAAAAAGGGCAAGCCATTTTCACCTTTTGACTTTAGTGATTTTTTTGCTCTGATGCTGACTTGGCGAGATGGAGATTTCATATCATAGACATAGATTCGAGTGGGCCCAGTGATACCAGAGACCAGCTGCATATGGACCATCAGTGAGTCAATTCAACCCTCTTTGTGTTGAAAGTTTGTGATTTTAATTGAATTTTGATGCGTTTTAGTGCGGACTGAGGTTTGAACATTCTGTTTTAGCACATAGAGTATGAGTTTTAGCACTTGCAATGTTTCTTTTAGCATATATAGGGTGTAATTTAGCACTTTTAGGAAATTGACATTTTAGCTCATGTGATATGCAAAATAGCACATTTAGGATGCCTATAGGAAATTGGTACTGTAGCGCATATAGGAAATAGAATAGCACATTTAGGGTTTCAGCACATTAGGTGGATAAAATGGTGCATACGCGTAGGGCTTTAATGCATACAGGGAAGTAGTGCATAGGGGAAAAACTTCAACTCTTTTAAGGCACAAAATGGCGCATAGGGGGATTTAACACATTTGGGGTTTCAGCGCATAGAGGCTGTAGATTAGCACATCTAGGAAATTTAGGCAAAATGCACTGTTTGATGAAAATGATGTAGATTGCTTCTTATTTAATAGATAGATAAATTGTCTTGTCATTATGCTGATATGGATAAAAATGATAGAAAATCTGATGATGAATTGATAACTTTGCTTCCCAAAAATAAGAAAACAAAGAGTAGATAGCTAATAGCTTTGTTTCCCTTGAATGAAAAACAAAGAGTAGAATGATTGATGGATTGTCTGATAACTTTGCTTTAGAAAACAAAGAGTAGATGATTGATATGACTTCTGATAAATTTGCTTTCTGCGATAGAAAACAAATAGTAGACGATGTATTTGAAAACATATTTGCATTCATGATTGAAGTACAAATAGGAAGATGATTTGATTGTTGATAAATTTTCTCTCTTGAAAAAGAAAACAAATAGTAAATGATGATAGAATAGATTGATTTGATATTCAGATAGATTGATTTAGCATGATTTCATGATATGAGTCACTTAGATAGAACACTTGATATGGTTCACTTGATATGAGTCATTGATATCAGTCACTTGAATGGTTTACTGATATGTTTTACGGATATGGTGCATTGATATGAGTCACTAATAGATAGATATCAGTCTGATTGATTTGTATGATATGAAGTAGATAGATCACGTTGATATGAGTCATGATATGAGTCTGATTGATTATCCTTGCTATGACCAAAAATAGGAGTTTTCAAAAACCTCCAGATCAGAGAGCACTTCCTTGTAGGTTGGGATCAGATATGAGATCTGACACCAACAGATGTACAGTTGATAGTGGGATGTGGGTTGGGACCTTTATTGTCTATTCCACCAATTCAAATCAATAGGGGAAAGTTGACCACACTAGCAGAGTGATGGCATTCGGAGCATAACACCTTTCATTTTCCCACGGGTGAGATGACTACGACCCTTGAGGACGTATATAGGATTCTGGGGATTCCAGTGGTGGGTGCTCTTGTGGTTTATGACCACAAGGAGCTAGGTGGTACATATGCACTCAGGAGGGTGTTTGGGGATGCGCATATAGCAGGGTATTGGGTGCCAGGGGATATCCGACCTTACCTACCATTTTGGGTGCATTCATTGGAGGATTCCTTTTATCGGACCACTAGGAAAAGGGATTATTAGTTGGGTGGGGGAGGATCCTTGAGCTGATGATAGGTCAACAGTGGAGATATGCCTAGGGGAGCTGCATGTTATCTCATTTATATCATGACTTGCATCAAGTAGTATACAATGGATCATCCAATTTTTCTTGTGGTGTTACCTTGATCTAGATCTAGGAATGGGAGAATATTGCTATTGCGAGACCACTTTGTCCTAGAGCTAGGCCACTAGGTAGGCCATATGTATATGCATATTCTAGTGCACTTGTCCAACCCAAGCTGGGAAAGTTGGAGTATTGGCGACAGATTCTTGATGATGTAGATTCAGTCATATGGAGGCCATACATGGATTGTGAGGCATGGGATACAAATCATCTGGAGATGTTGTTTGTATGTATGCCCTGGTATCTGATAGGTCAGACCCCATTCATTATAGAGATATTTTTGGCATTGTGAGTGCAGAGATAGTATGGCTATACACATGGGATACCTCAGAGCGTTGCACACTATGGGCGGCACAAGGATGATCCTGAATGGGGGCCATGCATTTCATATCAAGTGTATATAGAGTATACTAGTTTACATCCTCAGGCATGGGATTATAGGCCAGATATTATTGATGCGGGGATGTTAGATGAGTACTCTACTTATTTCCACACACACCCATTCCCTCATTTTACATTTCCATATGAGTCGGTGCCCATTTTGATGGCACATCAACCAGGGGGTAGGAGACAGGAGGATGTGGCAGGAGGAGAGTAGGCGGTGGGTGGAGGGGATGAGGAGGAGGATAGTGGAGATGTGGAGGAGAGTGGAGATGGGGAGAGCTCAAATGATGGTGGTGGGGATGACGGTGAAGATGGCGGAGGGGATGAGTAGAGGCCAGTGATGCAGAGGACATACATCTTGGGTAGTGTTCAGATCATGCAGAGGCTGAGGATTGGTACTGGATGGCAGACAGTGATCAGGGTCTCTTCTACAACACAGTAAGCACAAATAGCTACTCTGCAGGCCCAAGTATAGACACTTCAGGGGCAATAGGCATAGTTGTAGAGCCAGTTGGCTCAGACTCAGAGTTTAGTAGTGCAGTTACAGGCACATCTTATGCAGGCAAAGGCATAGAGACATGCAGAAGCACAAGCACCTCCTCTTGCCCAAGACCCATAGGTGGCCCAGTTGATAGTAGAGAGAGACTCCTTCAGACGAAGAGTAGTAGAGGAAGAGGGTGTTTCTCAAAGACTCATGGGCACTATTGAGAGTGCATCTTTGCAAGAGGCCATTGTAGAGGGATTCAAGATTGCCAGGGAGGCTGAGCATTATCAGATTAGATATGAGGAGTTGTACCCTCCCGATCGTAGAGAGCCTTACCCTTGGTCCCACAACAAATCTAGGAGCAGATCACAAACTATGACACACAATAGAGGGGTCATAGGGCCTCGACAGGATCCTGATGCAAGGGGTAGTGGCAGGCCACCATCCTTTAGACCAAATCCATTAGGGGGCTCTACTAGTCAGCCATGAGATGTGATTTGTATTGTTGTAGTATAATTGATGTACTTCACACATGTATATCATTTTTGGAGCATGTACATTGTTTTTTATCATATCTCATGTATCTTTCTATACTTTTCAGTTCCATTGGACATTGGACATTTGTATGTATTTTTGATGAGTGATGATATGTAGCGGCCATGAGTTTTGATGATGTGCATTTTTGATGTGATGATGTGCTATGCATGTATTTCTGCATGATGTAGTATGGATTTTGATATGCATTTTAATGATTTGATGACTAACATGATATGCCAAATGATTGATGATATGATGGCGAGTTGTGATGCGTACTAATGATGTCATGCAGGTGGATGACCTAGGATGTTGATTATGAAAATATGCAATGGGATATATGATATGTTTATGAAAAATGATGTGAAAAAGTAATGTATGCATGGAATGTTTGTTTTTGGATTTTTCAAATGTGATGTGATGGAAAATGGATGTTGTGTTTATGAAAATGTATCATGAATGTGTAGTATGTATATAAATTAGGAAAATATTTGAAATCATATGTGAAATGGGTCAAATTTTGTGAAAAAATGACATGATATATAAATGATATGAAAATGATAGATGATTAAAGATATGATATGAATGTAATGTGACAAATGATAAATAATGGGATGAAATGAACATGATTAATAATAATGAGATGTATGATAAGATGATAAATAACATGTAATGAAATGATGATGAAATGATAATGATAAATAATAATCAGATGTATGATAAGATTATAAATGATATGTAATGAAATGTTGATGAAATGATATGAAATGGATAACGATAAATAATAATGAGATCTACGAAATAAGATTATAAATGATATGTAATGAAATGTTTATGAAATGATATGAAATGGATGAAATGATAATGATAATGATAAATGATAATGAGATGAAATGATAAGTGAAATGAAATAGATTATGAAATGATGACACAAAGATAAAATATGAAAATGAAATGGTAATGAAGATGATAAATGGTGTGCAACTGTGTAGAATGAAAATGAAATGGATATAGAAATGATAAGTAAGATGTTAATGATATGAAGATGATAGATAATATGAAAATGAAAGTGATATGAAATACCTAATGGATAAATGAATGATATGAAATGATAAAGGATCTAAATGATATGCAATAAAATGAAGATGATAAAAAATGAGAATGATCAATGGTATGCAATGAAATTATATGATATGAAAAAAAAATGATAAATGACATCATAATGCATAATGATGGATAAATAAATGATAAAGGACTAGAATGATATGAGAATGAATATTAAACTATATGATATGTACAAGACCTAGATGAAATGATAATGATTAATGAAATGATGATGAAGATGAAAGATGATAATGAAACAAATTTCTGAATGTCCTCCACAAATAGTCAAAGAGACATGACAACTGTTGATGTTTTTGTTCAGCCTATTAAAACGCTGATGCAAATCTAGTATGCAGATATGTACAATGATCTAAATGAAATGCAACAAAATGAAGCCAACTATTTTTTGAGCCTTTTGTTAGCTTTCTTGAATCATCATGAGCATTTTTAAAATGTTGGAAGTATGTGCAAGCATTAAGAGGGAAATTAGCACCAATGATGACATGAGTACAACTTTC